>JARFJB010002421.1:0-152500 GCA_036346205.1 Vesta saturnalis | reverse complement strand
ATTTGGAATGGATACGTAAAGGAATGGGAGGAGGTTAGTAGGTACAAGTCTTAGAAATTAGCTATTCATACTTTTTAGAGCGATGTCTCACACCTTATAATGAAACGGGGGAGGGCGTTTATTTAAGTGAATGTCCTAAACTAATGGATGCTTTCGCAAATACGCATCCTACGAACGAAAAAGAATTAATCAAATTCGCTGGAGTTTGGAACAGTGAAAGCGATACCGATAAAAATTATATTTTAAAAGTTTGTTGTGGAATTTCACCAAATTTTACAATACCTCCTAAACCAGTGGACAAGAATTTAGACCGTCCAGTTTCAGATTATAGATTTTGCGGTCTACAACACAGAGACGATTATATTTCATCAAACGATGAAATATCAGTGGATGAATTTCCGTGGTTAGCCATTATTATGAGAGCAACATTTTTAAAGCAAAGAGATAGTGTTTGTGGAGGTACGCTAATTACAAATAGATACGTGCTTACTTCTGGGCGGTGTATTCGTCAATTTTATTGGTTTGATAGGTAAGTACCAAATTGTTTAAGCCAGCTGTAGTAGGTTATTGGTCCAAAATTTTTAGTATGTTGGTACGTCTAGGAGACCTTAATTTCAGAAATGCAAGCGATTGTGTTAAATTTGAGGAGTTAGATGCGATTGATTGTAATGATATTCAAGAATACGGCGTTGAAAAGAAAATTGTCCATCCTTTCTACAACAAGGCGACTTTCGTAAATGATATTGCACTATTGCGACTAAAAAAGAGAGTTTCGTTCTCCGGTCAGTATCCTTTACATTTTACTTCGTTTCTTATAAACTAATTTAGATTACGTTAGACCAATATGTCTACCAAGATCTGAAGAAGACCTCCCGCAATACGGAGATACACTGTTTTCAACGGGTTTTGGTGACCTTAATAAAAGTTATGGTGGGCTGAAAATTAAGAAAAAAGTACGATCATCTTTAATCTCATCTGAAGAATGTAAAGAAAAGATAAATTCGTTTAATACAGTCCTTCCTATAACACCATATCACATTTGCGCTGAAGATTTTAAAAATTCAACCGATGTAATATGTGTTGGAGACGAAGGCGGACCAATTATGTTTTCGAAAAGATCGCAATGGTTTTTAATAGGTATTTCTTCTAATTATGCATGTGGAGGTAATAAGCCACAAACCAATCTAAACGTTTATAAATATTTAAGGTGGATTATGTTAAATATTGAAAAGTAAACTCCGTTTAAATTGTTACATCAATATTTGGAGTCCAATAAACCTTTAGGAAAGATTGTTATTTATTCTATCTTTGTTATTGTGAAATATCTAATATTGATTAATAAATGATTTTTTTGTGTATTTGTGGGCCGAGCTTTAGACACAAACGGAAATGTCAGGTATCTCTATGCGCATCAATACCAATGGTTATTAGCACTACCCGTCACAATAATTTTGACCTAGGGGTGACGGGGGTAATAATGGACGAACGGTGTAATAATGAACAAAACCTCACTTGAATGCATGAAATGTCTTTTTTTAATTGATCCATGTCTACTATTTCCCCCTGGTGGTAATTGTCGACATCACAGTTAGCTTTCATAAAATGTATGTAAGATGAATGTGGTTAATAGAAGACATAGCGGAAATGTCCACAATTAAAATGCAATTTCAAAAGAATTTTAATGAAAAAAGTTATAATTTCTCAAAAAATAAAAAGACTAATTCAACAAAAATTCAAACACAGTTAGAACTTAAATTAATCCCTATTGTTCATACGTCTTCCGCGATAAATGTTTGGTTTTTTTAGCACCATCTTTACTGGCTCAAAGTTAAGTATCTTGGCTGTTTGTTTATTTTGTTTAGAATTATACGTACATAAATTCGAAAAATGCAGAACTACCAACTAGAAAGTCATCAACTTTGACTCCACCGTCGTGACCGAGTTTGGCTTCATTTTGGTTAGCTGTAGCCTTATCATGTTTACTGTTCACACATTGCTGATGGGAAATATTCTCATGTGCACTAGCTGTGGCTTCATCCTGGTAAGTTTGAGCCTGTTAATGGTATGCAGTTTCATTATCTCCTAAGGTCGATTTTTCAAATATTTGGGAGAAATGCTTTACAGTATTAAGAATATCACAATTATGTAAATTTTCACACTCGAACTCACTCTCTAAAATAATGTCTATTTCAGATTCGGATGATGATGACGAAAAGCACTTTTTATTTTGGTGGGGTTTTCTTTGGCTTATTGGTGCACATTTTTGACTTTGATGATCTGGTCCTGATTTGTATTTTCCATTAGAATTTTCTCTCTCCTTGAGTACCCTTAACGCCTTTGAAGATGTTAGGATATCTCCTATATATTGAGATATTCTTTTTCTGCTTCTTAACTCCTGTGTTTTCTTTTTCAAATTATCTGATTTTGATAAATTCTTCTATTGGTTGATGAACTTCTAGTGCAGAGATGCCTGGCAATGTTCCTTTATGAGCTCTAGTATTTTTTATTTTGATTTCCTGTATCTTTAATTTTTTTAAATTTTATATCATCCCTCTTGAGGAAATTTGTGGGAATTGTCGATCCAAATCCAGACATAAAATACTCAGATTTAAAGCTCTCTTCCCAGATAATTTTCAGCTTCTTTAAAAATGCACCATTTGGTAAAATTCTCCCTGGAAACTCCCTATTAAATTTTATCATTTCATTGTTCCACCTAGTTTTAATTGGTTTGAAAACGTCCAGGGGCTGCAAGTAAAGTGTAACATTAGCAGGCAATTTCACCGCCATTGCCCACGGCTTCTTTAGAAAGTGCATAACTGGTTTGCACCCCAGCACTATAATAGATATGAATTACCTTTTTTCTATCCCTTTCTTCGAGAGGATTGACGAACGGTACAAAAAACTTCTGAAAACTATTTACAAAAGAACTCACCATCCAACCAGCCTTTGTTTTGTGCTGAGTAGACTGTGCCAGAATAATCGTCGATTGGAATCCAATTTTGTCAAATGTATTTTCCCTTGAAGATAATAAAAGGGGAAATTTTTCCCCGTTAACATTGCCACAGGCTTGGACGGTAGGATTTTTTTTCCGGAACTGGCGAGATTCTTTGAAACCCTTTTTTGCCCCTTTGGTGCCACCAATCTAACGTCTTTTGGGTCATGCGAGAACCTGGTCTCGACGCGGTTGTATGTACACTCAATGCGAGTCTTACTTACTTACTTAACCTTCACGCCATTCCCTTGCGGGGTAGGCAAAACAATCCCTGCCTCTTATTTATTTTTCATTCACAATCTTTCTCCATGCTTTCCTATCTCCGCATACCTCCCTAGCTTCCGCAAGATTCATACATAGTCTCTGACAAGCCCTTTTGTTTTTAAAACTTCTTATCTTTCTTTCCTTTATCATAGATTCTACTACATTCAGCCAAGTTTTACGCGGCCTACCAGACCCGGCCTTTCCCCTAACCTCACCCACATATATTTGTTTTGTTAATCTTGCGTTGTTCATTCTCTCAATGTGACCAAACCAACGTAATGTACAACTTTTATATCTATCCATCATAGTCTTTTCCTCACCACACTCCCTCATTATGCATTCATTTTTTATCTTGTCCCGTCTCGTTTTACCACATGCGCTTCTCAGAAATCTCATACCCACGGCATTAATTTTTCTTTCGTGCTTTTTTTGATATACCCATGTCTCACTTCCATACAGTACTGACGGGACGAATACGCCATTATAGATTGCTCGTTTCGCAGCTAGACTCATGCTTTCATTTCTCATTATCGTCCACATACTTCCAATCACTTTCCTTCCAGCATTGACCCTTCGTCCAATCTCGCTCTCAATTGTACCATCTGCAGTAAACATTCTACCGAGATATACCAGCTCGTCCACTTGCTCCACCATTTCATCTTGCAGAGTAAATACTCTACTCTCCTTTCCACCTTCCCGATTGAACACCACAATCTTAGTTTTGTTCACGTTTACCTTTAGGTCCATGCTCTCACAGACTGTATCAAACTTCCTCAGAGCGGTTTGCAGCTCATCCGCACTGTCACTTAATAAGACTGTGTCATCTGCATACACCAAGAGTCGTACATTTACGTCACCAACCATTACACCATTTGTATCGTTACATGCTTGTCTAAGACATTTATCCATGTATATATTGAACAACCACGGTGACATCACACAGCCTTGTCGCACTTTGCTCAATATTAAAGTATTCACTCACACCTCCTCTCACCCTAACACATGCCCGACTACCGTTGTATACTGCCCTTATTCCATTTATTAGACCTTTATTTACGCCATATTCATTTAATATTTCCCACATCTTCTCTCTATTCACTCTGTCATATGCTTTCTCCAGATCTACAAACGCACAGTACAACTTCCTTTTACCTTTAAACACTTTTCGATCACCTGCTGGAGAGCAACCATCTGATCGACACATCCTCTCCCTGGCATGAAGCCACCTTGCACATCCCACATCTTAGATTGTGTAGTTTCTCGTACTCTATCAATCAGTATTCTTCCAAAAACTTTACCAGGTACGCTGAGCAAGCTTATTCCTCTGTAGTTCTTACACTCACTCTTGTTCCCCTTACCTTTATACAATGGTACAATGATCGCGCTCTTCCAATCACTCGGCACTTTTCCACATAAGGCATACATTGAATAATTCACGCAATCTTCGTATAAGCTTTGCACCACCATACTTGAGCATTTCACCAGTGATTTCATCTACGCCTGCTCCCTTGCCGTTTTTCAACCTTCCTACCGTTTTCTACCTCATTTATTCCAATATCCTTCTCAGTTTCATTCATCATTTCTTCTATATTCTCCTATTTAACCCTTCAGTCTTACTTTCCTCACTACTGTACAGGTTTCCGAAATATTCTTGCCAGCATTTCCTCACTTCACAATCGTCCCATACTATTTCGTTTCTATCATTCATCACTCCTGCAGCGTTCTGTTTTGGGCCACGTTTAGTATTTTTGACCCATTTCCAGAAGAGTTTTTTGTTTCCCTCAAAATCATTCTGCATTTTCTCTCCTTCTACAGCCATCACTTCCTCTTTACTTATCCTCACTGCCTCCTTCGCTTCTTTGTTTCTTAATCTGTACACCTCATACAATCGTTTCTTCTCAGTCTCATTTTTGCAGCAATCATTGCCATGTACGCATCTTTTTCTTACTTACTGCCTTTTTACCGACTCATTCCACCAAGCACATTTTTCTGTGTACCTACAATCACTCTTCCACATATTCGCACGGCACAATTGACAACAGAGTTTTCAAGCTTATCCATGCACTCTCAACGTCAGTGTCTTTTATTTGTTCGTTCCACACTGTTTCATTCACATTCAGCTCTTTATTCACAGCATCTCGTATTTCATTCTCGCATCACTATCCACTAGTTTGTCAACCCTAATTCTGGACGTTCGCACTACGTTTGCTTTCCTTCTCCACACCCACTTTTGCCCTAAACACACTCTCGATACCACCAAAAGTGGTCCGATCCACCTCCCGCGCATTACTTTTGTGTCTTTCACCAGGTTTCTAAGCCGTTCATCATACACTATCAAGTCTATCATACTTTTAGATTCACCTCTTTGCCATGTATACATATGCACATTTTTATGTTTAAACCACGTATTGGATACAAACAGGCTTCTCTCCACACAGATGTTCAGCAGGTGTTCACCGTTCTCATTGGTTCTTTGGTCTCCGAACTTTCCTAGAACGCGTTCACTATGTTCTCTCTGTACACCCACCCATCCGTTCATATCCCCCAATATAATCACTCTTTCGTTTGGCTTACATACGTTCAACACGTTCTCTACCTCATTCCAGAAGTTCTCACGCTCCTGGTCTCTTTCTCCATTCACCGGTGCATAGCATGCAATAAGAAAAATTCTTCGAAACTCCACTTTCATTCTAACCCATATTACCCGGGGAGATACTAATTCGTACTGTTTAACACATCTTTTCGCTCTTTCACTTATGATCACCCCAACTCCTTTTGCACCATGCACTTCCGTCTCAACTCCTGACCATAGTGCCAGGCTGCCATCCTCCATCTCCACAGCATCCTTTCCTTTGCGCTTTGTCTCCGATACACACAGAATATCAAGGTGTCTTTCGTACATTACATTCGTAATTTCAAATTCTTACCATGCATACCTCTAACATTCCAAGTACCGACTCGCCATTCATTCCTTGCACAGTCGTCAGCAACGGGATTGTCTGTTTCGACCTTGACCGCCCCTTGTAGCCAGGTCGATCCGAGGCAATTTTATTGTTCTCTTGAGTACTATTAAAGCGAGCAGACCGGTTACTGGCCAAATCGTGCCTCGGACGATGTAGCATTCCCTACTAACGGTATCGTCCTACTACCGGACAGTTATGTCTACTGTCACGACATAAAAGCTAGATATAAATAATAGATCGTATACTTACTGTATGAATCTCAAAATATACATATACATTTTTTTTTCCTTTTTTTCTTTCTTACCTGCCCTTCGATCACATCACGCGTTTCTACCATACTGCTCTATACTCGATTCCTGGATTCCGCGCCCCTCACCGGACTTGCTGGTATTTATTAGCGACCAAATGATTGAATTATTATTTATTTATTTATTTTATTTATTTATTTATTTATTTATTTTTTATTTATTTATTTATTTATTTATTTTTATTTTTATTTTTTTTTGTAGCTTTTCGAGTTATAGTTATTTCACTGTCATTTAATATTTATTTATCAAATCAGTTTTATTGTCGCGAGCCGTGTTACTTAAATAAATATTTTATTAGTTCTCTATGAATTCATCGTTATTGCAACAATGTATACCTGTTCGGGTCCACTCCTTAGAGAAAAGGTTTACGTTTGCTTTATACTTTTTTTTAAGTTATAGTTTTAACAATCACATGGGTTTAATAGAGCCGTATTTTTCGTACATACTGTAGCGATCCTAAATGTTATTTCGCGCCTATTTCAACTAAAGAGCCTTTTACTGGTTAGATTATCATTATCTTTGTTTATTATTAATACTAAAACCGCTGGGTATAAAACCTGTTCGAACGCTTACCCTTATTTGATTGATTTAGAAGTTGTCATTTAACATTTATTAACATGTATTTAACTGAAAGCACCGAAATAAAGCTACTTATTTAACTTAAAAGTACAATAAGCTTTTATGTTTAAATTTTTATTACAAAACAAATTTACAATTTACCTGCTTTCTTGTTTTATTGTTTTGCAAGTAAATTGAAGGTATTTGAATTCAATCGAAAAAAGTAAACTTTTAGAGTACTTTAAATTTCTTATTTATTAAACGAATATTGCAAAGGAGGTGAAGATGTTAATTATTTAACTTGAAACTATGCAACTCTATTCCGTTTACTCGATTCATGTAATATGCAATTTACTATTTTAAATATTATTATTAAGATTTTCAATTTACAATTGCTGGTGACGCGCCTACCTGCTTTCCTTTGCCTTTACCTGGTTTCTTGTTTTATTATTTGAGAATAAAAGGGTATTGTACTTCAATCGATAATGTGGACTTTTAGTAAAACTAAATTTTCCTTAAATAACTACATTTCTTATTTACCTTTAAACACTTTTCGATCACCTGCTGGAGAGCAACCATCTGATCGACACATCCTCTCCTGGCATGAAGCCACCTTGCACATCCCACATCTTAGATTCTGTAGTTTCTCGTACTCTATCAATCAGTATTCTTCCAAAACTTTACCAGGTACGCTGAGCAAGCTTATTCCTCTGTAGTTCTTACATCACTCTTGTTCCCCTTACCTTTATACAATGGTACAATGATCGCGCTCTTCCAATCACTCGGCACTTTTCCACACATAAGGCATACATTGAATAATTCACGCAATCTTCGTATAAGCTTTGCACCACCATACTTGAGCATTTCACCAGTGATTTCATCTACGCCTGCTCCTTGCCGTTTTTCAACCTTCCTACCGTTTCTCTACCTCATTTATTCCAATATCCTTCTCAGTTTCATTCATCATTTCTTCTATATTCCCTCATTTAACCCTTCAGTCTTACTTTCCTCACTACTGTACAGGTTTCCGAAATATTCTTGCCAGCATTTCCTCACTTCACAATCGTCCCATACTATTTCGTTTCTATCATTCATCACTCCTGCAGCGTTCTGTTTTGGGCCACGTTTTGTATTTTTGACCCATTTCCAGAAGAGTTTTTTGTTTCCCTCAAAATCATTCTGCATTTTCTCTCCTTCTACAGTCATCACTTCCTCTTTACTTATCCTCACTGCCTCCTTCGCTTCTTTGTTTCTTAATCTGTACACCTCATACAATCGTTTCTTCTCAGTCTCATTTTTGCAGCAATCATTGCCATGTACGCATCTTTTTTCTTACTTACTGCCTTTTTTACCGACTCATTCCACCAAGCACATTTTTTCTGTGTACCTACAATCACTCTTCCACATATTCGCACGGCACAATTGACAACAGAGTTTTCAAGCTTATCCATGCACTCTCAACGTCAGTGTCTTTTATTTGTTCGTTCCACACTGTTTCATTCACATTCAGCTCTTTATTCACAGCATCTACGTATTTCATTCTCGCATCACTATCCACTAGTTTGTCAACCCTAATTCTGGACGTTCGCACTACGTTTGCTTTCCTTCTCCACACCCACTTTTGCCCTAAACACACTCTCGATACACCAAAAGTGGTCCGATCCACCGCTCCGCGCATTACTTTTGTGTCTTTCACCAGGCTTTCTAAGTCGTTCATCGTACACTATCAAGTCAATCATACTTTTAGATTCACCTCTTTACCATGTATACATATGCACATTTTTATGTCTAAACCACGTATTAGACACAAACAGGCTTCTCTCCACATGGATGTTCACCAGGTGTTTACCATTCTCATTGACTCTTTGGTCTCCGAAGTTTCCTAGAACGCGTTCACTAATGTTCTCTTTGTACACCCACCCATCCGTTCATATTTCACACTATCACCACACTTTTGTTTGGATTACATACGTTCAATATGTTCTCTACATCATTCCAAAAGTTCTCACACTCTTGGTCCTTTCTCCATTCACCGGTGCATAGCATGCAATAATAAAAATGCTTCGAAAGTCCACTTTCATTCTAACCCACATTACCCGGGGAGATAAAATTCGCACTGTTTAACACATCTTTTCGCTCTTTCACTTACGATCACCCCTACTGCTTTTATACCATGCACTTCAGTCTCAACTCCTGACCATAGTGCTAGGCTGCCATCCTCCATCTCCACAGAATCCTTTCCTTTGCGCTTTGTCTCCGATAAAGACAGAATATCAAGCTGACTTTCGTACATTACATTCGAAATTTCAAATTATTTACCATGGATACCTCTAACATTTCACGTACCGACTCGCCATTAATTCCGTGCACAGTCGTCAGCAACGGGGCCTGTCTGTTTCGACCTTGTGAGCCAGGTCGATCCGAGGCAATTGTATTGTTTTCTTGAGTAATATCATAGCGAGCAGACCGGTTACTGGCCAAATCGTGCCCCGGACGATGTAGCATTCCCTACTAACGGTATCGTCCTACTACCGGACAGTTATGTCTACTGTCACGACATAAAAGCTAGATATAAATAATAGATCGTATACTTACTGTATGAATCTCAAAATATACATATACATTTTTTTCCTTTTTTCTTTCTTACCTGCCCTTCGATCACATCACGCGTTTCTACCATACTGCTCTATACTCGATTCCTGGATTCCGCGCCCTCACCGGACTTGCTGGTATTTATTAGCGACCAAATGATTGAATTATTATTTATTTATTTATTTTATTTATTTATTTATTTATTTTTATTTATTTATTTATTTATTTATTTATTTTTATTTTATTTTTTTTTTGTAGCTTTTGAGTTATAGTTATTTGCGGAATGATCCGCAATGAAGAAGGGTTTTCAAGTATGTCCACTAATAAACTTACCCACAATCTGTGAAATTTAGACCTTAAATATCAAGGAATTTATGAAATACCATGCAACTGTCAATAAACATATACTAGGCAAACAAATAGACAAATTATCGTACGGCAGGAGAAGATCGTTTAGCAGGTAAGAGAATTACGATACCATCGTCGTGAGCACAGCACATTCCGCGTCATAAACTTTGACAAAATTAAAAGGATTGCAAAGGCCAACCATCTAAAAAACAATAATAAGGGAAGCCACAATTGACAATCGACCATGCAGCCTCAATACAAGGGGTGACGAACAATGGCTACCAAACACCTGGAAAGTAGCACTAAACAAATTCAAACCGCAGCGAGCAGAGCAACAGACCTACAAACCTCGTTCAGGAGAAACCACACAAAGCGGAAAAAAGGAGAAATTTGAGAAAGTCAACATGGTGCATAAGCAAGAAGCAGCAACAGAAAGCAGTTCACTTCGGGTAATGAGAAGCAGAACTAATCAATTACATGTTTGATAATGGCAAACGGGATTTTACTGATACATCCCAATTACAAATCAAGTTCTTAACAGACCTTCACGAGAAGAACCTGGGAATGTAAACTAAATATAATGTAATGAATCGAACTGTAAATAATATTAAATCTAAAATTAATAACTATTAACACGCGTCATGTCAGACAATCTAGTCAGGTCAACCCCTCGTAAATAGTGTTTGATAATCGAAAAAAAAACAATCATTTGCGTTACAAGTTGATCTCTACTACGTGTAAGGTCCTGTATATGTAGGTGGGGAGGAAGAAGCGTAATTATAAGAATTACCAGATGTGGAAGTGCTACTGGATTGGCACTCATTTAGAAACCATTGTAAGGTCCATAATTTTGTGCAGGTTTCTTTTATGAGTTACACTTACTAATTACCACTATGTGGATTTCTTTTTAACCTCGGCTAGTCAGGAATTTGGGAAGTGGGTTATTAGACTTATATAACTGTTAAACAATTTCGTACCCAGGTTTAATACATATATTAAAACAAAATTTCTGGAATTATAATAATAATATAACAAAAATGATATTCTGGTAAAACAATTAAGTATTCAAGTTAAACACAATGATGGAAAATAAACGAAAATTTCTAAAAATATTTATAAGTGATCTCTTCGTACAGCGCCTGGTATTTGGGCAGCCCACCGTACCTCGGAGTAATGCTGGTGTCGTTGAAATGTCGGCGGTAAATCCTAAGATTTTTGTTTAATGGTTAGGGACAGATGTCGCCTGTGTATCTGTGCTCGTCGTCGGTTTGGAAATTTCCTGTAAACAAGAGTGTTATAATGGAGTGTTTAAAAAAATAAAATATTTATGGTTTTGTTTCTTTGTAAACAAATATAATGTGTTCAGGTGAAAATAATACAAGAGTGTGTGTACACTTCAAAAAGGAGGATTACTGTTATTTAGACAGGTAGGTTTATTTTGTCTATTATTTTACAAAATTAAAACAATGTTGTTAAATTCTTTTATTACTTATATTTTCTTAAGTAACGTTTTGAAATACGGAACAGGTTAAAGAAAAGCAGGCCCTACACGAGATTTTGATATTTACACGATTAGTGTTAATACAAATTCGTGTTAGACAACTGTCAGGGTATTTTGAACACCCTGTATACGTATTGCGTAATTTTGTTTGTAGTTTTATTCACTTGGTTAGATTCCGTATATATATATATATATATATATATATCTATATATATATATATATATATATATATATATATTTTTGTTGTCAAGTTGAGTTTTATAGCTAAATTTGTGTTACGCGTGTAGCGACCTTTAGGAAAGGTGTATGGCGAGCTTTAGTTTTTTTGTTTGTAAATTATTATTCCGTAATTTAGGTTGTTTTTCCTTATTATTTCCCGTTTATAGAAGTTTGAGTAACGTTTGTTTGTATATAGTCGGATATAAGCTTAAATAAGGTTTATTTCGTTTGATTTCCGTAAAATATAATAGAGAGTTTTGTAAAATTTAAAGAAAGAGTGCAGGTTTATGTGTGTATGATGTCATATTGGCGACATAAAGACGAGTAGTTATAGTTGTTCAGTTTAATATTGAGTATGTTGGTTTTAAGTTATAGAGGTTGAATGTGGGACTAATTGTTTGTACTTATTTATGTATTTTTCGCGTTAAGTCTGCTGACGTTTGAACTTTTGAAAGTTCTCGAGCCCTGACGGATGGAAACGAAGTTTGTGTTTGGGGTACCAAATCTTCACCTTCCGTTTTTTTAATTGGTGGAATTAAATTAGATAAGATTTTTTGTGAGTGGTGGGATTCAAAATTCAAAGATGGATTTTTGGTAATAATTCTGAAACTGATCGCGCTCTCGAGTACTAGTACGGTGCCGCTCGTTGTTACGCTTTAAGGAGTGGTTTAGAACGTTGATATATTGGACCTTGTGGTGTTTAATGAACGTACTTTTGTGTAGTAAGGGTAGTTTAGCTACTTCTGAAGAAGACCTGTAAAGGGATTTTATTAAAACTGTTCATCACCAAAGGATTATACCTAGTGCCGATTTCGATTCTACGTAATCACGTCACCTAGAGGTCGTCGTCGTGTTATATTAGTGCTTCGGTGAACTCATTGGTTTATATCGCTTTTGAGGATTAAAAAAAAAACATTAACGTTCTTGTAGTGCCTCTTAATTACCGCGCAAAGCGTGTTTAAGGATAAAGAAACTGTCGCAATATATTAAAATTGCAGTTATTTAAAACAAGTTATTAACCTTTTGGATTGTTAGTGGAAACAAAACCAGTTAAAAGATATAAGTTAACAAGCAAATTGAGCATACAAATTAGTATTTTAAAAGAAGTGTTTTTTTAATTAATGCAGTAACATTTTAACGCGATTTAATCAAGGAAGCGTTTGTGTATAAAAAAACAATAGTCAACATTTCATTCATCATTTTGTCAGAGCAGGGAGATTTCATTTCCGTCATTGCAGTCATTGGTCATCATTTTCTATTGTAACACAGGAGAGGTGTAATTCTAGACCTTAAGGTAATATAATATTGTTTTTTTTTATTGAATATTTTAAGATTTTTGTGTTTCGAATTATTTTTTTGTGTTAACGAAGGTTTGAAAGCGGTGTCGTATTTTTTTTGTTAAATTAAGTTGTTGTTTTAATTTTATTTATTGTAATTAATTATAGTTCTTTGGTATTAAAGGGCAATTGACCCTATTGTAGTGTGGGTGTATAATTCACGAAATATATATATATATATATATATATATATATATATATATATATATATATATATATATATATATAGATTAAACCATTTAGAACGCGTTAAGCAGCATTCTGATCAGACATCCTGCAAGTTACCGGTAGTTTAGAAGCGTAAAATTTTAACGTAACGAAGTTAGTTTTCTTTATTATTGAGTAATAGCGTTAATAATATTTAGTGTTATATTTGATTTTTTTGTTGAGTATTAATTCATTTAGAGTGCATTCTACAGATTTTTTTTGTTTTGTTTTGATTATTATTTAATGCCTAATTATTTACACTGAGGTGTATTAACGTAACTTTATTGAGTATTTACCACGCTTTTATTTGACAAGCGTGTAGTGCGATTTTGAAGTCCGATTTCAGGTAGTTTGCTGAGTTGCTGTCCAGCACACCTGGAATTGATTGTGGATAGGTAAGCGTATGTTTTTCTATGTTTAGACACGCTATGTACTCGTAATTTTGGCACGACGACCCTTATTTTGACTACTAAACATTCTGGCGCCCAAAAACCGACTGATTTCGTCTTCATCCCCTATTTTGACTTACGTACGATTTACTATTCTGGATGTGCAAAATTTTTCAACATCTGACCTACACCCATACGCTGACTAGTCGGGCAAAAAGGTCAATTTATCTGTAATCCCGTTTTACCACCCGTTTATACCCTTACAGGTAAAGTTGGCGTCCAACGTGGGGCATTTTAGGGTGGTTTTTTTTCGTAGATTTCTTATTTTTTTGGTGACATCTTAGGATAGTATTTCAGTATTTTCGCTTCATGATTATTTTATTGTTGAATTAAGTTTTTTTTATATACGTATCGAAAGATTAAATATGGGTTATAAAATTAATGTAGATAGGCTTACACCTAATGAGGTAAGATATGAGATAGCTGTTAGAGGTGGTGATCTCTCGTTAGGGGTAACTGCGTTACGTGCATTGTTACGGAATATTTTAAGTGAGGAAAGTAGTGGTAAAATTTCATCACGTCCCGATTATCCTTTCGATTTTGAAACGGATAAGAGTGCTATTGAGGACACGAAATTGGAATTAGGAAAATTATTAGAGGAGGTCAAAATTAATCCGTCCACAAAAATTTTAACGACCATAGAAACCAAGCTCAAATATTTGTTAGGTAGAGTTAATAATTCAATTCCGAAAACCGATATCGATGCTAAGATTAAAGAAAGTTTGTTTATTGAGATTGCGGTAGCTCAGTCTACATACGAAATTTTGGTTAAACAAGTAGTTTCAAAAAGTTCACCCTTGGAAATATTAAGCAGTGTTTCGAATAATGACGATCAAAATTCAA
The DNA here is from genome assembly GCA_036346205.1 of Vesta saturnalis. Taxonomy (NCBI): domain Eukaryota; kingdom Metazoa; phylum Arthropoda; class Insecta; order Coleoptera; family Lampyridae; genus Vesta; species Vesta saturnalis. The sequence continues at coordinate 137,918 of JARFJB010002421.1, read as the reverse complement.
GAACAGATATTTCAATACCGATTAGTAATTTAAATTTAAGTACATCACCTGTTAGGAGTGTAGTTGTAAAAAGTACACCGGTTTGCAAATGGAGTGAGTTGGTGGAATTGTTGAAAATTCAATTCCAGCCAATAGATTATGACGATAGACTATTAGATGAAATTAAGCGTCGTACTCAAGGTACTGACGAGCCTATGGGAATTTATATCGCTGTTATGCGGACTTTATTTTCGCGATTGAACGAAACTTTGTCGGAGGATAAGCAATTACGTATTCTGCGGAAAAATATCGCGCCTTCTTATCAGGCACAATTAGGTTTAACGGAGATTAACTCGATTAACGAATTAATTAAGTATGGAAGACTTATCGAAGAAAGAGTTCAAGCGATGAATAGTTATGTACCGCCTAGTCGAAAACGCTCCGACCTAGAAGTAGATTTAGCGTACGTGGGAGAAACCCCGCCGGTTGTCACGATCAAGAATAAGGAAGTACCGATACAGGAAGTAAAGATAATGCCGAGTAGAGTTGAGGGTAGGTCGTGTTGGAATTGTCAGAAGACCGGACATCTGGCGTCGAGTTGTAAGGACACCCTTAAGAATCGTTATTGTTAGCGTTGTGGAAAGAAGGATTTTACAGTAAAGAATTGTCATAAATGTTCAAATTCGGGAAACGGATCAAGGAGGCAATAAAGAGCCGCGTATTGTCTTCTAGAATTTTTGTTAAGCCGGCAGTGTATTATAATTCATTAAGGGCTAGGGATGACGAGAAATTTTTAAAGACTAAAGTTGTTTTGGATTACGTTTTTGATTCCAAAGATTCAGATGAAAGACCATTTGTGACTGTCAAAATTTACGGACAAGAATTGTTAGGTTTATTGGATAGTGGGTCGACGAAGACCACATTAGGATAAAAGGGTTGGAGAAAATTAAGTCATTTGGGTGTTAAGTTAGATACACGATGTACGTCAACGTGCGTTGTAGCAAACGGTCAGTCAGTTAGGAGTATAGGTACCGCGACTGTACCCATCGAAATTAAGGGAAAAGTTGTCATTATTAATGTTCTTGTCGTACCAGATATACCGCACCATCTTATTTTGGGAGTAGATTTTTGGAAGCAAACTAACATCATACCGGATTTACGTAAAGGTGAATGGAGATTCGAAAATTTGGAGACAATTGAAGCTTTAGAGAATGGAGAGCATGGAATACAATCCCGATTAGACTTGAGTAGCGACCAGTTACAGAAATTAGACCAGTTGGTTACCGATTATTTCACGTCCATCGAAGGCAAAGAGATTGGATGCACTTCTTTGGTTCAACACCATATTAAGACCAATAGTGAACCTATTAAACAACGTTATTATCGCGTATCGCCCTTTATACAACAACAGATTGACATCGAATTAGAGAAGATGCTGAAGTTGGACGTAGTGGAAAAGTCCACGAGCGCTTGGTCCGGTCCGATTTTGTTAGTGAAGAAGAAGGATGGTAGTTACCGATTTTGTGTCGACTTTCGAAAAGTGAATAAGGTTACCGAGAAGGACGCGTATCCGTTACCTTACGTGCCATCAATTTTGGACAGACTTCGTGACGCAAAATTTATTTCGTCTTTGGACATCAAGTCGGCGTATTGGCAGATACCAATGGCGGAGGATTCTAAGCAATATACAGCTTTTACGGTACCCAACAGGGTATTATTTCAGTTTAAACGACTACCGTTCGGTTTGGCTAACGCACCAGTCAACGATTTATTAACCGAGTTTTGGGTCCGGAATTGGAACCATATGTTTTCGTTTATCTCGATGATACGATTATTTGTACACCTACTTATGAGAAACATTTAGAAGTTTTACGAGAAGTTTTTCGTCGATTTACTGAGGCAGGGATAACGTTAAGCAGGGACAAATGTACCTTTTGTCAATCGGAGTTACGTTATTTAGGTTACGTAATTAACGCGAATGGACTATCGGTTGATCCGGATAAAGTTAGCGCCATTCTGAAGATACCGACACCTAAGAGTGCTACGGAAGTAAAGCGAGTTATCGGCATAGCTAGTTGGTACCGTCGTTTTATTCAAAATTTTTCTACGATTATAGCGCCTTTAACGAAATTATTGAAGAAATTTGCAAAATTTGTTTGGGATGAAGATTGCGAAAAAGCGTTCGGAATTATTAAGGATTGTTTAGTTTCCGCACCTATTTTATCGTGTCCAGATTTTTCGCTACCGTTTACTGTGCAAACGGATGCTTCAGATTATGGCATTGGATCAGTACTAACGCAGACTATTGATGGAGAAGAAAGAGTTATTTGTTATAACAGCAGATCGTTGAGAAGGAACGAAAGAAAGTTTTCGACTACCGAGAAGGAATGTTTAGCCGTACTGTGGTCAGTGGAGAAGTTACGTCCATATTTGGAGGGAGCAGAATTTACGGTTATTACCGATCACGCATCTTTAGTTTGGTTGCATAATTTAAAGGAACCTACCGGTCGATTAGCGCGTTGGGCTATACGCCTTCAGCAGTATAGTTTCGAAATTATTCATCGGAAAGGAAAGGATCATATCGTACCGAATACATTATCGCGTTCCGTACCAGTTATTGACGCACTTGAAGTGACGAGTAAACCCGATATTGACTTACCAGACGAGACTATCGTAGAAGACGAAGGAAAGGAAATTGAAGATATGAAGGATGACGATAAGTGGTTGACACGGATGAAGAAGAATGTTAAGGCAAGACCAATTGCATACCCGCAATGGCGAATAGAAAAGGGGAAGTTATTGAAACATGCAAAGTGTAGTTATCCGAAGTTGAGAAACGATGAGGAACAGTGGAGAGTTGTAGTGCCCAAGGGAGAACGCTCCCAGATATTATCGCAGTGTCATGATGACCCTAGAGCAGGGCATGCAGGTATTTTCAAGACTTATGAGAGAATTTCACGACAGTATTATTGGCCGAAATTAAAGATAGATGTGGTACGTTATGTCCGACATTGTGAAATTTGTATTAGGCATAAACCGGAACAGAAGAAACCGGCCGGCCTTATGGCAAAACATCCCGTTATCGACAGACCTTGGCAGATGATTGCCACGGATATTGTAGGACCGTTACCGAGACCCTCTCGAGGTTATTCATACGTTTTAGTGGTTGCCGATTATTTTTTGAAATTTGTACTTTTCTTCCGGTTACGTGCCGCTACCGCTGCGAGTGTAGTTAAGAATATCGAAGAGAATGTTTTTCTTATGTTTGGGGTACCGTTATACGTTTTGTGTGACAATGGATCACAATGTAGGAGTAAAGAATTTCAGAAGATGGTTACGTCTTATAACGCCAAAATTATATTTAACGCTAATTATCATCCTCAGGCTAATCCATCAGAACGTGTTAACAGAGTAATGAAGACAATGTTAGCGTCGTATATCGAAGATAACCAACGAAATTGGGATAAGTATTTAGCGCAAGTTGCCTGTGCCATTCGTACAGCGACTCATGAGGTTACCGGCCTGATGCCATATTTCGCAAACTTTGGGCGAGAAATGATCTTAGACGGATCACAGCAGGGTGTACCGACGAACAGTACCGATCTAGATAATGTAAATTTTGCCGACCGAACACCGTTGTTAGAGAGAAGTGAAATTTTTCGCGTTTTTTATAACGATATTAAGAAAAGACTTAATGCCGCATATATTAAGAGTAAGCAGAATTATGATTTACGTAGATGTTCAGCAAATTTTGAAGTAGGGGATACCGTGTGGCGGAAAAATTATGTTTTATCGGAATGCATCTCGTTATTTCGCAGCTAAGTTAGCGCCTAAATTTATCGGACCATTTTATATTAAGAGAAAGGTTTCATATCAGACTTACGAACTGTCAGATGCTTCAGGAGTTTCAAAGGGAGTGTGGAATGCGAAAGATCTTAAGCCAAATCCGAATGTCGATTAAAGTCCTCTTGGACGGTTTTCTCTGTGTAGGGACGGAGTAAGAATTTTCCTACAGCAGATGCCACTGCTTGTCGTAAGAGGCGACTAATCATAGGGTGTGGGAGTTGGAGAGAGTATGTCCTCTCTTGGGAAGACGATTGTGGAATCACACAAAGCCCGGATAGCGTGAAGGGCGGCGTGGCCTCTCTCGCCCTCTCCGGATATGACATATGGATTCAGCTCGCCACAGTGGTTGGTGTCGTGTGGGGTGCACCTTGTTGTGCTTTCTCGGATCCTTAGCGGATCACTTTTGAGTTTGTCGTTTATCGTGGGATTTGATCCAATTTTTTGTTTCGACTTTGACTTATATTAATGAACGTGACTGTGGAAGATTTGTTTTGAAGTTCTAAGGAGGCCGAACTCGAGTTCGGGGGAGGGAGTTGGAACCACCCTCTCGCCGCTTCGAGTGACGCGTTTGTGGAGTTGGTGGAGTTTATGGAGTTTATGGAGTTTATGAAGTTTGTGGAGTTTTATTGACTTTGTGGAGTTTGTGGAGTTGTCGAGTTTTAGTTTCGATGATGTTTATATATACAGTTATGCCAAGTACCGGTTCCCCACCCTCTGCCTGTCAAAGGTCATGGTTGGTTTCGTCGTCCGTTTTGTGTAATGTAGTTGAATTTATTTTTTTACCGGATTTTCATTTGTGCCTCTGTTGGTGGTTCGCTTCACGGACCCCAACAGTTTAAAGTTTTGTATGGCTTTATTTTAGGTTTTGGGCCCTATAGTCCCAACTAGTGGTGTGTGCGGGCGGTAGCACACCACTAGCTTTTGAGGGTGTTGCGAGGGGTCTTTCCTGACCGGCACCACCGCATTTTCCGTACTTCTTCGTACATTTAGTTTGGGTGGAGTAATGTTTGTACTTAGTGTTAGATTCGTTTTTGTTCCTGGCGTAGGTTGCCTGTAGGGTATATTTTCCGAAGGAAAATATTTTTGTAAGGGGATTGTCAAGGTATTTTGAACACTCTGTATGCGTATTGCGTAATTTTGTTTGTAGTTTTATTCGCTTAGTTAGATTCCGTATATATATATATATATATATATATATATATATATATATATATATATTTTGTCTTTGTTGTGAAGTTGAGTTTTATAGCTAAATTTGTGTTACGCGTGTAGCGACCTTTAGGAAAGGTGTATGGCGAGCTTTAGTTTTTTGTTTGTGAATTATTATTCCGTAATTTAGGTTGTTTTTCCTTATTATTTCCCGTTTATAGAAGTTTGAGTAACGTTTATTTGTATATAGTCGGATATAAGTTTAAATAAGGTTTATTTCGTTTGATTTCCGTAAAATATAATAGAGTTTTGTAAAATTTAAAGAAAGAGTGCAGGTTTATGTGTGTATGATGTCATATTGGCGACATAAAGACGAGTAGTTATAGTTGTTCAGTTTAATATTGAGTATGTTGGTTTTAAGTTATAGAGGTTGAATGTGGGACTAATTGTTTGTACTTATTTATGTATTTTTCGCGTTAAGTCTGCTGACGTTTGAACTTTTGAAAGTTCTCGAGCCGTGACGGATGGAAACGAAGTTTGTGTTTGGAGTACCGAATCTTCCCCTTCCGTTTTTTTAATTGGTGGAATTAAATTAGATAAGATTTTTTGTGAGTGGTGGGATTCAAAATTCAAAGATGGATTTTTGGTAATAATTTGCTTGATTCTGAAACTGATCGCGCTCTCGAGTACTAGTACGGTGCCGCTTGTTGTCATTGGTTTATATCGCTTTTGAGGATTAAAAAAAAACATTAACGTTCTTGTAGTGCCTCTTAATTACCGTGCAAAGCGTGTTTAAGGATAAAGAAACTGTCGTAATATATTAAAATTATAGTTATTTAAAACAAGTTATTAACCTTTTGGATTGTTAGTGGAAATAAAACCAGTTAAAAGATATAAGTTAACAAGCAAATTGAGCATACAAATTAGTATTTTAAAAGAAGTTTTTTTTAATTAATGCAGTAACATTTTAACGCGACTCAATCAAGGAATTGTTTGTGTATAAAAGAACAATAGTCAACATTTCATTCATCATTTTGTGAGAGCAGGGAGATTTCATTTCCGTCATTGCGGTCATTGGTCATCATTTTCTATTGTAACACAGGAGAGGTGTAATTCTAGACCTTAAGGTAATATAATATTGTTTTTTTTTATTGAATATTTTAAGATTTTTGTGTTTCGAATTATTTTTTTGTGTTAACGAAGGTTTGAAAGCGGCGTCGAATTTTTTTTTGTTAAATTAAGTTGTTGTTTTAAATTTATTTACTGTAATTAATTATAGTTCTGACGCTCCGCCTTCACACTTTGTTATTTACTTTGGTATTAAAGGGCAATTGACCCTATTGTAGTGTGGGTATATAATCCACGAAATATATATATATATATATATATATATATATATATATATATATATATATATATATAAAATCATTTAGAACGGCGTTAAACAGCATTCTGATCAGACATCCTGTCGCCCATTAAGCTTTGTTTTTTTTTGCTTATGCGCATTATCGTATGTTTACCTTTATATTATTTTTTTTATTATTTTATTATAGCTTTGTTTAGGTTTTATATATGTGTTTTAATTCTGTGAAAACCCTTTTGTGTTGCATAAAAGTTTTCTTGCAAATTCCAAGTTACCGGAGTTTAGAAGCGTAAAATTTTAACGTAACGAAGTTAGTTTTCTTTATTATTGAGTAATAGCGTTAAGAATATTTAGTGTTATATTTGATTTTTTTGTTGAGTATTAATTCATTTAGAGTGCATTCTACAGATTTTTTTTGTTTTGTTTTGATTATTATTTAATGCCTAATTATTTACACTGAGGTGTATTAACGTAACTTTATTGAGTATTTACCACGCTTTTATTTGACAAGCGTGTAGTGCGATTTTGAAGCCCGATTTCAGGTAGTTTGCTGAGTTGCTGTCCAGCACACCTGGAATTGATTGTGGATAGGTAAGCGTATGTTTTTGTATGTTTAGACACGCTATGTACTCGTAATTTTGACACGACGACCCTTATTTTGTCTACTAAATATTCTGGCGCCTAAAAACCGACTGATTTCGTCTTCATTCCCTATTTTGACTTACGCACGATTTACTATTCTGGATGTGCAAAATTTTTCAACATCTGACCTACACCCATACGCTGACTAGTCGGGGCAAAAAGGCCAATTTATCTGTAATCCCGTTCTACCACCCCTTTATACCGTTACACAACAGGGGTATTTGATTTGTTTAATTTTGAGGGTTTGTACACACGGACTAAGGGAAAGACTAATTCTAAATTAACTATAAATAATATATACAATCAAATATGTACAAGGGGTTTTCAACGTTTGGATTTCGCAATTTAAGGTTTGTAATGGTTCATATGGTACAGGGAATATTTTTAACAATGTGTTGTTGAAAATTGATGAGTTCATTCAAACTACTAAAATGGAACGTTAACCTTCGTTTTATTTGTATAAAGAGGATGATTCCTTACACTTTAATTGAATGCGAGTACTTATTTGCGGAATGGGAATGTATTTTCTCTAAGAATAATTTTCTTAAAGTTTTAATAGCTAAAGCGCTAATAAATTGCTTTAATATATTGAATTTCTTATTGTAAAATAGAAATTCTTTTACTTTGAAGTAAACCGTAAAAATTTACTTTTAGTTGTATAATTTTAAGGTTTTACACAATTCAGGTTTTTCGGTAATAATTTCAATTTGATATTCAGGTGGATTTTCGTGATATACAGGGGGAATAAATTATAAGTGTTGATAGCCAAGCAAGGAGCTCGAGCTAAATCAACAAATTCTAGAGATTCTATTTATTCAAAGCTGTAACGGACACTGAATATATAGAACTATATACAGGGGGTTCAGGATATATCGGTGTTTGTTTATAATCTCGTTAATAGTTGGCTATTATTATATTCAGTGGGCTGAATAGTCTAAATTAACGAATCTTAGAGATCCTATTTATTCAAAGCTGTATCGGAACTTTGAATATATAGAACTATATGCAGGAGGTTCAGGATGGGATTTGTAAATCGCCGTTTCTGAGGTTATAGCGCGTGATCGGACAACCAGACGTGGCTTATATTAGCCCCATTAACTAGAAGAAGTCCTATAATAGTCCTGGTGACCGCCGGTGTTAACCAGTCAATCTACGTAAGACCAGTATAATACGCAAAACCTCTTTGCCGTCAAAATTAATTTCTTAAGGATGGTTTGTTAACAGTAATTTCTAGGTATTACAACTATTTTCGTAAAAATTGGTTATACTTCGGAGTGTTAGAATCCTATAAAACAATAAGTTCCATTTAATTCAATTGAAATTGCTTTAAGAGCGGGTCAGGCGGAATGGAGAATTTCAGGTGTAATAATAAATTATTACAGAGAGGCAGGAGAGTATTTGTAGAGAAGCGTTCTACAAACAGAATTTCAGGTGTAATAAATTATTACAAACGGACAGGCAGGAGAGTATTTGTAGAGAAGCGTTCTACAAATAGAATTTCAGGTGTAATAAATTATTACAAACGGACAGGTAGGAGAGAGTCGTTGTAGAGAAGCGTTCTACAAACAGAATTAATTTAAAAGTGTCAATAATTTCGCTTATAAACCTTGCGAATGAGTGGAGTTTTAGGTAGGAAATGTCGCAACGTTTCTGTGAAAGGGGGTACTGGTGCGCACGCAGAAGTGCTGATTATTTACATTTTTAAGAACTGGAATAAAATGAATTATTATTTAAACATTATCTTAATAATTTTTATTAAAATAACAATTAATTTGTCTTACCCAATTCTGGCTCTTTACACCATTAATAAAAAATAAAAGCGTAAGAAAGAGCATTACCAGAGGCTCCTGCTTCTGGTTGCCCTGTTCAGTACGAGTAACCAGAAGCAGGAGCCGAGAGTTAAACTAGTTAAACCATATTTCATAAATGTAAAAGTGTTATCATGGCTAAACAATATTATTCTTCATTTTTATAGCTTCCGAGCAGCTTCGGAGTAGTAAAAATACGTATTCCATCTATAAAATGCATGTATTCCATTTTGTATGATAATTTCCTAGTCTAGTACCATAATTTGTTTCCATTCTAAAACAAAAAGAAATTACATTGTATCAAGCAACGTAAAAAGCGTAAAGGACATGTTAAAGTTGGTGACTCAGAATAAAGTTTACAAGATTCATAGAACTTATTAATCTCAAAAGTGAAATTGAACAAAGGTTATGTTATAAACTTACTTAACAGTGTTTAGCAAGTGTTACTACTTAAATTAACATTCCAGATGTCATATAAGCTTAAAAGTTGAAAAACCAGGTAATTCATGCCGCAGGACTTGAGTTGGAATTTATTAATATGAAGCATAAAAGTGTTTGAAACTATTGAAGTCTTATGTAATTTGGGTCAAGGAATCCATTTCTGTTTGTAGTTTTCCTGTAAGAATTAGATTAATTTAGTTATAAGTAAATTTGTACATGAAAATTTGCATATTAGTCATAATTTATATAGATTAGGAATTTTCAAAGGAAATATGTAATGTGGGGTACCTATGGAAAGGGAATTTTGCATAGAGTAATAGAAAATAATTATAGTTTTAATATGTCTACTTATAAGAAAGTTATCAGTAAAAATAATAATTTGTAAATTTATGAAAACTGATTAACCAATGAAAATTAAGCAGTGTTGTTTGTAATGGCAAATTTTGTTAGGGTGATGTGTTGTTTTTCAAAAGCTATATAAGGAAGTGGAAAAAAATATATCTTATCTTATAACTTTCCAAAGTGTGAACATGTCACTAGATGTGTACATGATTAAAATTCTAAGATCATCCATGTGGTTTGTCTAACCTTTAGAAGTGTTATGTAATTAAACTTTTGTGTCGAATAATTGAATGTAAATCAAATTATTTTAGTTATTTCATTAAAATTAAAATGATTTTAACCAAATTGCCTTTATATTCTTATTTCAATTGAAACCAAAATTGAAAGAAATAATAATTTTGGATGCTGATAAATGTTGTAGTATTTTCGAATATAAAAACCTCAAAGTAAATTATTATATTTAGAACGTTGAAGAATTGGGGGACAAAATTGTAACTACTTTTGGTGAAGTTAGACAAACGGAAGGAATTATTTGAAGAGTTTGTCAAAACTTCTTACGAAGGACTAATTTATGTATTGAAATGTGCCACGTGTCTAACCATCATATGGCATAAAAAAGGAAATGGGCTCGACTAAGCTCAGGCGTACGGTCGGAAGACCGCAGAACACTTGGATGCGTGGTTGTTTTGGAGGTGTAAGCTAAAGTGATTGTAATATCGTTAGATAGAAACCAGATATAAGCAGGCGCTACAGGCTTTAATAAGGAAATACTCAACCAATGTTGAAAGGAGAGTAAACCCTGTAAAGCCTGAAACAGGGTTTACCCAAACAAAGAAATAAAAATGAGTTAAGAATTTCCCCGATAAAGTAATTTTATTGTCGATATTCTGGAAAAAGAATAAAAAGAAAACAATTAACATTCAACACCAAAGCCCACGATGGCAAACAGTGAGCCACAGCTGGTGCCCACGGCAATTACAATATAAATTTCAATTATTGCAAAAAAAATAATATAAAATTATTATATGCCCCTTCCGGCCCCTGTAAGATCTTACTGGTCATAGCCTGAATTGGCCACTTTAACACATTGTGATATTTAGTAAAACCAAAAAAATAAAAAAAAAGTTTAATTAACTAACTTGCTTGCCTTACGCTTCACACAGTATACAGCAAAACCCCATTTGTTTTTCAGTAAAACACCAATGATTTTATATTACATAGCAGTAATTGGAAAGCTTGTTCGGTCCACAGTGAATAACTATCGTAACAATTAAAGTAATTAAGAAATTTAGAGAAAACAAAACTGGCCCGAACAACCTTGTCCACAGGAAAAGTAATGTATATAACACATCAAGATTACGAGACAAAATTACATATTCATATGAAATTAAATGTTTAACTTTTGCAATAGTTCAACGTAATACAAATAATCGTTACACCCGGTATATTTCAATCCAAACAGGAGTTAAATCGTTGGGTGAATATAGCCACAGAAGCTAGAATTAATTAGGTTAAAATGGAAGCTACAACTTGTTTGGGTGCGGTCTATTAAGTCACTTTTAATAATTCAATTAAAGTTTTACTTGTGATTGAGTGCAAAAATATTCAAAACTGAATTAGTGAATATATATATATATATATATATATATATATATATATATATATACACTGTTTTAGATAAAAGAATTTTGTGAAAGTGAACTACTGGAAGCACCTTAAATATACAAATTTCGTTTAAGAGGTAACTATTGTCAATTATTTGATTACAAAATTAATATCAGTACATCTATATTTGTTGTAAAAATTCACTAAGAACCTTCTAGGTTTGTTTGAAATTTGGAAACACAATCGTGTAACCAGGTGATAAAGAAAAGATCTGACCATTACTGACGAAACTACTTATGTGATCCTGCAACCTGCATGTACTGTTCCAATGATCTAGCAGCCTTCGCGTATATGCTCACGGATGTCAGCAATGCTCTTACGCCTTCCAGTGATAATAATGTACTTTGGATGTAACGTAACAGTAAAATGTGGGCAGAGAATTTAAGAAGGAATGCCGTTAGAAACGTAGGTAGTACGAAGATACTTAAATAAGGTAAATATAAGTACGTTGTTTAATTAATTATGACCGTTTATACCTCTTACAGGTGACAAACGAAATTTCGATTGAGGGGTCTTTATATGTAAAGAATTAGTATTGAATGCTTTTATATTCGAAAACCTGAAAACGATTTTAATTACAATGAGGTTATCGAAACATGTGCCACTTACCGAAGATGTGGACGAATTAGTAATTTCAATAATATCCGCCTTTTAAAAGCGTTAGTAATACTTTTACTTAACCAAGTATTACTTTAAGTGAGAATTTTCCAAAAAAAATGATGCTTCAGCATCCAAAACCAGAAACGAAAAATCCTCTAGAAAATCAACACCCACCATCAAGGGGGTTCTTAAAAAGGAAGGAAGAAAGATTGGTCAATACCTTAAAAGCACTTTCACAAACTCAAGAAAATTTGTTTTTAATCATTGTTGCCAAAAGTTAAAATGTATAATAGAAAATATGTATTTTGTGAATATTTTTTTTCTCTATTTAACCCTAATAGATCCCAGGTTCCTTTTTAACTGCTTTATATTAAATGATACGAAATCTCAGAAATGTCGCTGAAGGTACTAAATTTGACTTATTTTTAACGAAGTAAGAGATGTGTACAAAAGTTACATACGTTAATTTAAATGCAATTAGAGATGCGTAAAAATTTGCAAAGTAGTGAATTGGAAGTATTCAACCTAAGAATAAATTGCTGTTTTTAGTAAGTAAATTTGACAAAATAACGAACGTTATCAAAAAGAAACGTTTTCCAATTAAATACGTAACAAATGGAGGCGCAACTAGAGAACCTATTTTAAAGAATATTTGTTTCTCTTTAAATGAATGCATAGTAAATTTGAAAATATGTTCAAACGAAACAGGTATGGATCATAATGCATAAGTTAAGTGCAGAATAGGTCCTTTGGAATTGAAATATTTGATTCAAATTTGGTGCAATAACGTAATAAAATATTACAAAAGTGTTCGAAATTTCAAGAGAATCCATCCAGTAACAAAATAATTATTAAAAAAACTAAATTTAAAAAGTGGAATTTTGAGGTATTACTCCGTTTTTTTAGTTTTCAAAAAAACGTTATAGGAACTTGTGACATTAATGTATCAAGTAGAATAACCACCCGAAATTTCATTAACTCATTCATAGTAGAGAAATGAACTTTTCATTTTAATTAAATTGATATATACTGCATTAACAGTACACTTTGTTTTTGCATTAGGTTTAGAGTTTGAATATTAATAACGGTTACATATTTAGACTAACAAGTTACAAAGTAATGTCAAGATAGTTTGATTCATAGTTCAGTTAGACTCACCCCAAACCGAACAAATATTAAATTGCAATTCCGGTCATAATCTAGTATCAATACTCGATATGCGAGGTAAGTTTCAATCATTGTGTTCAAATATTATAATTTATATTGAAAGTAAATTGTAACTAGATGATTGCCATCAAAGGGCTAGCCTCGGCATATAACTATTACAGTTTATTAACCTAATAGAATGTAGAAGATAACATATCTAAAATAATAAGACGCAACATTACAAATTGTTCTACCCGTGGGTCTTGAATTTTCAAACGATTCACTCAAAGTTACATTACAAATTAGCGCCTATCGTGTTGGGCACACACTGCGAAACATTACACGTGCAAAAACATTACACGTTGATCATTATCTCCTGAATGAAGAACTTGCGAAACATGTTTTTTGAGTGATCTCCAAACGACTTGGTGTGGTAAGTCAAGCTGATCTGCAACTTCCCTCGTTAAGACAGAAGGATTGCCTTGTACTTAATGAAAAAATGTATATGTAGTATTTAGGTGTTCGTTATAAAAATCATTCGAACTTCCACGTCTTGTATGATTTCCTGTTTATGTTCATTGGACCTATTGCCATAATTTTGTCTAGGGGTATTAAACGAACCATCTTCACCCAAATTTCTATCCATAAATTTAATAGACCTCCAACTCAGTTGTTGGATAACCCTGCTAATATGTTTCCGCAGCGAACACTACATTTCGATGCGAAGCATAATAAATTCGCAGCATATCTATTTTCTTTCATGGTTCCTATAACTTGTGACATTAATTACATATTTACCTTTGAACTTATTCGTTCATAACAAAAACTTATAATAATTAATGTATCAAGTATAATAACCACCCGAAATTGTTGAGCAAAATTTCCGGACACCCTATATATATATATATATATATATATATATATATATATATATATATATATATATATAAACATGAGCAGTATATTCTACCAATATACAGGGTGATCCAATAAATAGTGGTGACCTACAGTTTTTTTTTAATGAAATACCTAGTATTTCATTGCGTTTTTGAAAATACCTTAAAGAGCAGAAGCTTTTTGGTATAGGGTATTAATGGTCTAACTTTAAAGGTAACTGAATTATTTTAATTTTAAACGAAAAAGTGATCACTTTTGGAAATTTATTACTTATAAACTTAATAAGATTTTGGACTATAACTAGGACTAGAGATTCTACGTCTAGTTAACGATTTTGGACTAAAATTGGGTTAAAATTCAGAAAAATATACCAGGTGGTTGACTTATGCGAATTGTTATTTTACTCACAATTTTTAAATGGAACACCCGATATAATTTTGCATTTTTGAGAAGCCAAGAACTATAATAGGGTTTTATGTCCTAACTTTAACCGTTATGGAGTTATTTCCATATTACTCTAAGAAATGACCTTAAAAGGACCGAATTAATAGTAGGGTATCAAAATGTAACTATTTAAGCTCTACATTTTTTATTATCGTCCACCTAATTATTTGTTTTTAATTAGATAGATAATCGAATTTGATATTTATTATTAAAATTATGTGTATGAATCAACCTCGAAACAATTTGTAAAAGTCTCTTTTGTTGTTGTTATTAAACGTTATAAATACGGTTTGTGTTGTGTAAAATGAAGTTTACAAAAGAAGAAAGAATTAACATGATTTATTGTATCGAAGCCCGTAATGCTAATGCTTTTTTGAGCTCTACAATTTATTCTCAGCGATATCCCAACCAAAGGACTATTGCGCATTCGTTAGATTTAAACTTTCATTTGAATAAAGCGGAACAGTAATGTATGAAATGCGGGAACGACAGAAAGCTATAATAAATGAAGAAAATACATTACCTGTCCTGATACATGTACTTAGTCGAAAATCCACATGTTACCACAAAAATTTTAAGTAGAGAATTAGATATCAGTGAATCCAGCGTCTCCAAAATATTAAGAAACAATAAATTTTATCCCTATCATATTCAACTATTTTGATACTTTTGACACCCTAATTAGTTGTCCATTTCTTAGAACAACATAGAAATAACTCCATAACGGTTAACGTTTGGACATAAAACTCCATCAAGAAGAATGTATCCGTTATTGGCTCCTCAAAAACGCAAAATTATACCGAATGCTCAATTAAAAATTGTGAGTAAAATAAAAATTTGCATAAGTCAATCACCCGATATATTTTTCTGAATGTTATCTCTGTATTAGTCCAAAATCGTTAACTACGCGTATAAACAATCCCTAGTCCTAGTTATAGTCGAAAATTATGTTAGGTTTATGAGTAATAAATCTTCAGAAGTGAGCCCTTGTTTCGTTCAAAGTTCAAAATAATTCAGTAACCTTTAAATTTGGACTTTTAGTACCCTATACCAAAAAGCATCTACTCTTCAAAAATTATTTCATTTAAAAAAACAGAACTTTTGGTCACCAATGATTATTGGGCCACTCCGTATATTGGAAACAATTTTTAGAATGTAGTGCTCATGTTTCTCTACAAGTTTTGTATTTAAAGTTTTTTATATATGGGCAGTAGTATAGGAGGTATGGACCACCGCACTCTTAAAAACTCACCCTGTATATACAGGTGTCCGTTTTTCGAATGCCTGCATGGGTATCTCGGTAATCTTTAGAGATAAACAGTCGGTTAAATTAGGGCAAAGTTGCAAATTTTTATGTTGAACAATAATCTCTTGTTTTTGAATTATTGGGAATTGAAAATTTTGGTTTTAGTTTGATTTTTTAAAGCAAAAATCATTAAAGCTAGACGTTTTTAACTATAACATTGTGAAGGCACTTTTTCACAAGAAATCTAAATCTGCCAACGTAATTTCTGTGGCACCATAGACGCAAAAGATACAACATCCACTTTTGTTTTTTCTTATGGGCGCATTTTTGCATTTTTATATCAAGTTTTTTTCTGAATACAATGATGTATCACACATAATAGTTCTGCCTTACATTTACGCCAAAATTGTTAGTTTTCCAATTTTGAGAGGTTTACTCTGGAAAGATAACAACGTTCGATTGTTTTAACAAAAAATTTTATAGCTCCACGATTTCTTGTGTGTGCCTTTTTCCAATGAAAGGAAAGAGATATGCTGCGAATTTATTATGGTTCCCATCGAAATGCAGTAGTCGCTGCGGAAACATATTTGCAGCGTTATCCAGAGCGACAACAACCGAGTTAAAGGTTTTTTCAATTTATGGATAGAAATTTGGGTGAAGATGGTTCGTTTAATACCCCTAGACAAAATGATGGCGGTAGGTCCAATGAATATGGACAGGAAATCTTACAAGCGGTGGAAATTCGAACGATTTTCGAACACCTAAATACCAAGTATACATTTTTTCATTAAGTACAAGACAATACTTCTGTCTTAACGAGGGAAGTTGTAGATCAGCTAGACTTACCACACCAAGTCGTTTGGAGATCACTCAAAACATAAGTATCGACCTTACGTAATCCATGTTTCGCAAGTTCTTCATTCAGGAGACAGTGATCAACGTGTAATGTTTTTGCACGTGTAATGTTTCACTGAACAATAAACCTACTTGAGCCCCACACTCGGTGTAATGTTTCAATGACCACATGTGCCCCACGCGATAGGTGCTAATTTAAAATGTAACTTTGAGTGAATCGTTTGAATGACAATTTGTAATGTTACGTCTTATTATTTAAGATATGTTATCTATCTATAATCTATTAGGTAAAGAAACTGTAATAATTATATGCCTTAATGACAATCATTTACTTTCAATATAAATTATAATATTTGAAAAACACAATGATTCAAACTTACCTCCGATATCGAGTATTGATACTTGATTATGATCGGAATTGCAATTTAATATTTGTTGGGTTTGAGGTGAGTCTAACTGAACTATGAATCAAACTATCTTGACGGTACTTTGCAACTTATTAGTCTAAATATGTAATCGCTATTAATATTCAAAACTCTAAACTCAAAGCAAAAACAAAATGTAGGTACTGTTAATGCACTCTGGATTCAAATAAACCCACTCAAGCTGTCAGTTACTTAAAGGTGTTTTTTTACCCCTAAAGAGTGAATAACTGACCATTGGTTTACTCTAATTTATTAATCTGAACCAGTACTATACTCTGGTGTTACATATTCCCTTTACTTAGGAACGATAACTAACATATTATGCATTTTGATCTCCTCAAATTAAAACAATTGATGTATTGAAAAACCTATCCCTCAATTTAATTAAAATGAAAAGTTCAATTCTCTACTATGAATGAGTTAATCTATTGATTTCTTTTCCACTTGATGTCGTGGTAGTGTCTTATTAAATATACACTTAACTGGGACAATAAATTCCAAGGTAGAGTCCACTTACATCAATTTAAGTTAAAACAATAAATACAAGTATAACGTATTTATTATATATATATATATATATATATATATATATATATATATATATATATATATATATATATGTATATTTCACAGACATAAACCATAAAGCTATTTTAATGTAGGTACATATAACATATAGATTCAATGGTCGAGTTTTGTTTCAGTCTTTTACCTTATCAGTAGGTTACTGAAAATACTAAAAAATGATAGTAGTTATTAAGGGCGGGTTCTGACTCAGTTCAAGGTCACTCGCCCTTTGTTAGCGAGAAATAAGTTTTTGGAGCTCTTCAAGGTCAAACTTTTGGCGGAAAATTTAAATTTTTGGAGCTCTTCAAGGTCAAAATTAAAATTTAAAAATAGTAATTTCAAGGTCATCATCATATTACAATTCTTAGAAATCTAAAAATAGAGTTTTCAAGGTTAAATATTATTGACCTGGTATAATATTACATTTCTTAGAAATATATAAAAATAGAATCAGTTCATTGAAACATGGAGTTTTTGTTGATGTTAGTGGTTTCAAGGATGCAGATTTATATTAAAAGGTTTTCTTGGGTGTGCACGATTCAGCAAACTTTTTATTAGCAGAAATGACGAAAGTAATACGCATGATAAGAAGAAAAAGTAAAAATAGAGTATTAAGTATTGATGAGAGAAAGAAGAAGCTGGAGGAATTAATAAATAAAATAAAGGAATTAAAAGTAGATTTAGAGCCATATGAAATGAATAAAAAAATGAAACAGCTTCGACTTCAAAAATAAACAAACTTTTTAACATGTTTTATATTTATATGAACTAATGAACAAAGTTTGTAAAAAAATCTTGTAATTTTGAAATGTATTCTATGTAGAATGTTTTGAAAATAAAATATATGTTATGTAATGATACGCAATTGTGAAACGGTGTAACGGCGAAGTACAAATTTAGTGAAAATGAAGTGGCAATATAAATGATTAATTAGAAAGAAGAGGCTAGATTAATTAATAAAGAAAATTAAAAAATTAAAGTAGATTTCGAGTTGTTCGAAATGCATACCAAGGCATCAGAATAATGAAGCAGTAATTTGTAATTTCAATCTGTAGTGTAGATAGATAGTGTAAGTAATAAATTGTATGTTTGGAAGCAAATATAAATGGAAGGTAAAATAAAAATTTAGTGAAAAAAAAGTGAAGCGTAAATTTAATGAAAGAAGTCTTCCAAAATAAATAAAATTTATTTTGTCTAAATCGGCATTCCAACTATTTTGTTTTTGTGATTCTGTAATGTACAGTTATTTTAAAAAACATAAATAATACCCCAACTTTCAGAAAAAAACGAAACATCAACAAAAACTCCTTTAACTGGCATTGAGAATACCGAAATAGTCATGTCTTCAGCTGAGGATGGGGCTACCTCAAATAAATATTGCAATCTTATTTCAAATCAGGATAAGCCAAAAATTATAATTTTAGGAGATATTAATTTGAATAATTATCAAGCTAAAATGTTTGAAAAAAACATTTACTCTGAAGGTATGTCTTTTGTTAAAATATATGAACACATGATAAAATAAAGCTTTACTTTCGTTCTTATAGGCGAGGTAAACGAGGCGAACGAAGTAACTTTCGAATATCTTATTGAAAATGCAGAAATTGTTTTTGAAAACATGGAAACGGAACCTGCAAATTACGTTCATGAATTAAATATAGATGAAGAAAAACTTAGCGAAAACCATGAAAATGAGAAAGATCCAGCAGCAGTGAGTGATCATGGAGGTTCTAGTAATGAAGATGATACGGAAAATAAAGAAGGATCTAAACGAAAAGTTAATCAACAATTAAGAATGGCAGGAAAAGAATACCTAGGATTTAGGAGACCAAGAAATCAAAAAAATACTTTCCAAGATGTCAAAAAGACTAAAAGAACAATCAAGAAAAGATGCAAGTCAAAGGCATGTGAAGTGTCAAAAATAAATAAGTGCAACGAAATCAGTGAAACTGTTAGAACGGAAATTTTCTCCAATTTTTGGGACAATATGGACTGGAAACAAAGGAAAATTTTTATATGCAATTTGGTATCACAGAGACCTACACAACGTAAAACTACAAATGAGATATCAAAACGTTCATCTTCATTCTTTTATAATTTAAACATTGGCCAAAAAACTGTTCCTGTGTGCAAAACAATGTTTTTAAGTACACTCAGTGTAGGGGAATGGATGGTGAGAAACAGTGTATTAAAGTCCCGATTTGGAATTAATTTTTCTAAAAATAGCGAAAGACTTCCTAAACAGCAAAAACCAACAGAATCTGATGAATTCATAAAATCATTTCTAGAGCAGTTACCGAAACTATTGTCTCAAGGACACAAAAAAAACTTTATTTAGAACAAGATTTTAAAAGTGTAGCGGACTTGTTTGAGGCGTTTGTTCAGTACTCAAAAGAACAACAAAAGAAAATAGTTAGCAGAAACACATTCATGAAATGGGTAAATAAATTAAATATAAGAATATTCAAACCGAGGAAACATCGCTGTGATATATGCGTGGAATATGAGGCAGGGAATTAACATGAGGCAGGGAATTTGAATAAAAATAAATGGAAACTTCATATTAAACATAAGGATCGGGCTCAAAAAGAAAAAGAAAACGACAAAGAGGAAGCCAAAAGGGAAATATTCACGTTTTAACTATGGACTTGCAGGCTGTAAAAACCTGTCCGTCATTACAAGAGAGTTCACTTTACTTCAAAACAAAATTAGTGTGTCACAACTTTACATTTTTTTATCTTAATACAAAAGATGGTACATGCTATTGGTTTGATGAAACAGACGCTGATTTGCAAGCATCAACATTTGCGTCGATGGTCATTAGTTTTCTAATAACTCACTACATTTCTGCAAATGAAGATATTAAACCGATAGTGTTGTATTCAGATGGATGCACATATCAAAATAGAAATAGTGCATTGGAAAATGCTCTATTAAGCTTGTCCTATCAATATAAAGTGACTATTGTGCAAAAATTTTTGGTAAAAGGACATACACAAATGGAGTGTGACAGCGTTCATGCGACAATTGAAAAAAGATTAAAAAATCGCGCCATAGAAATCCCTAATGATTATTTTTAAATAACAAAGGACGCACGTCGCAATCCAAAACCTTATGAAGTGATATGCCCAACATACAGCTTTTTTCAAAATTTTAATACTAACCTAGTTTACGATTCCATTAGACCTGGTAAAAAAACTAACGATTCCACAGTTACCGAAATTAAGGCCCTGAAGTATGAGGAAGGTTGTATTAGTTACAAACTGGACCTTGACGAAGAATTTTCGCCATTGCCACACAGACCAAAGCACCTACCGAAAAAAATTGAGGAGTATCCAGTATTATTTGGGACAAAGTTAGCTATTACAAAAAAAAAGGAAATAAAGTTGAAAATTAATAGAAATTTTTGGAGCTTCTACGATAATTTACCATATAAAGAATAAGTGCAATTCTGAAATATTATAGTAAAGTTGTATTGCATTTTTTTTTTGTAAAAATGTAGGCTAGGATACAATAAAAGTTTTTTAATACTAATAATAACAGAGCAGTTGTAGTTATTTCAGTACTCCATGCAATACCTTGTATCATCAACTTTTTGACAGAATTATAAATGCAATTCCTCGTAACTAGCTATAAATTTTCAAAAAATTAAAATGTCGGTAGGTATGTTTAAAAATAACCAACACAGAGTTATTTGCTGCGCCTCAAATTAACAAAAGTCAAAATTTTAGTGCTTATTCATAATTATTTATAAAAACGTGTTTCCTGAATAAAGTCACATTTGCAGTTAAGAGGTATTGCATTGACATCGTCGAAATCGTTCCATGTTTTGTATTTCTATGTAAATGACGAATGTAATGAAAAAAAAAACAAAAGCTTGTAATTTTGAAATGAATGTTATGTAAGGTTACACAATTGTAAAATTTGTATTGCATAAATGCATGGTGATAATATGTACCGAATAGGAAAAATGAATGTGTAATTGTAATGAATGACGGAAAAATGTGAAAAGACATACGTGCTAGTAAATAAAAAGAGATATAAAACGAGGCAATATGGAAGTGCTCCAAGTCAGGGCTTGGGGGGGGGGGCAGTTGGGGGGACGGAAAGTGACGCTCTCATAAATTTTATAATTTACCCATACTTTCCAATCGAAATTAAAAATTTTGAAAACGTGATTGCATTTTACAAGTGGCATGTTATACATTAATTATGTTCCCAAAAAATATGAAAATTGACCCACTAAACTTACATTTAAATTTTAAATAAACTGCTTTTTTTCTATTTATGAGCACTCGTAAAAACATACACAATTTGTAAAAACGTTTACGTTTTTAAAAATGATTGATTTTGGGAAGAAGCAAATTACCAAATTCATTTTGCTTTCTCTTTGGAAGCAAGTCTATATTTAGTGCTTATCATACATACATACGTAAGCATTACTTCTTCAGGTCAAATCTTATATTAAAAGTATGAAAGTATAATTTTTGTTATAATTTTTACGTGTTACATTACATACTTTGTTTAATTTGATTTATTCATTCATTATTAGAAACTCCTAACAATGCATACATCAATAAAATGGTTAAAGTGAATTTCTTATTGTTTGGATTTTATTAATGAAACGTACATTATGATTCACAAAATTTGTCTAAAGTTTTAAACAAATTTTAAATGCAAGGTCTGAAACTGGTTTTATATGAAAATTAAAAGGTTTGATTTTATATTTTGAAATGAAAATTTTATTTAACAAAAGCTTTTTCACTTTTAAATGTTATCGGGTATACAACTCTTTCTTAATATGTGTGCGATAGTCATATTTTACGATAAATACTAAAGCATACATAATTAAATACTTGTTTAAAACTAAAAAAGTAAAAATTACTTTTAACAATTACAAAACTACAGAATTATAAGTAAATTAAATATTGAAATTTCTAACATTTTTTAAATCTAACTTGTAACTTTGTATTATTTCCATAAACTCGTTTTATACGAAAATAAAAAGGTTTGAATGTATTTTGAAATGAAAATTTTATTTAACAAAGGCTTTTTCACTTTTAACTGTTATCGGGTATTTAAAACTTTCTTAATATGGTGTGTGATAGTCATATTTTACGATAAATACTAAATCATACATAATTAAATACTTATTTAAAACTAAAAAAGTAAAAACTGCTTTAAACAATTACTAAATTACATAATTATACATAAATTAAAGATTGAAATTGCTAACATATTTTACACCTAACTTTGTATTATTTCTATACTTATTTTTCAAGTTGTCACTTCACTTTTTAACACTAGTGCCTAATAATATATTTGAAACAAAGTTTCTGATCGGTTTCATATTTATATGCATATATAATATAAATAATTATAATTGGAATAAAAAAAATTTATTTAACGCTTACTCTAAGATTATGAATTATTTCCTTAATTTAATTTTTTTCAGTTGTAACAACTGCATTGCATTGCATAAATTCATTAATATATTAAAAATTTGCAAAAAATGACTGCTTCATTTTGATGTACATGAGTAAGTCGAACTTCCAGATGTTTTCAATTTTTTCCTTAACGTAAATCATTTCACTTTTCTAGACCAAATTGAACTGTCACTTGCATTTTTTTACCTGTAGTAAAATTTTTTGAATAATGAGAATATTTTACGATACATACGCACCACGTTTTCTGTTTTTGGTCACACTTTTCATATGGAATACCAAGTTTTATATGTAAAAAAAAAACAAAAAAACCAAACAAATATTTAAATTTTAGCATCAGGGATTAATCCTATATTTGAATTAAAATTTTCTGATTAAAACTCTAATAAGAGGTTTATTTTCAAACCTTACTCTATATGAATATATCGGGAAAAAAATCATAAATATAGATGAACTTCAAACATTTTATTTATTTAAAAACTGATATAAATCTACAATAAATAAAATACTACTTAAACATACTGCTTACAAAAAAAAAAAAATAAAACCTAATTACTAACTTACATACAAACAAACTCGCGCACACACATCACACATCCATATCCTTTCCAACGTACGCAATATATTTTTTGTGCTTTTGATATTTCGCCGCATGCACTCAAAATATCAATTAGCCTCCACCAGTTCTTTATTCAATATTTTCCACTCGCCCCACCCCCATCACCTCACTATTAATATAGTCACTATGAAGTTTTCGTAATCACCGAATACGTTTTTCTCTAAAGACCTGAAGGGTTGGTGGATTCTGCTCATCATCCTGCTGCGTGAGATGCACTTCTATAAGAGCTAAATTTTCCCCCATATTGGAGGTTCCGCAGCGATGGTGGTGGTTGGTGTAGCGATCATCGTTGTTGCTGTGTTACGCTACAAAGATAAATAAATTTATTTGTACTAAATACTCTATGAATTAATAAAAGGAAACTAATATTAATTAAAATTATACTTACTTTTCAAAATACCTTGAAAAATCATCCTCTCCATCGCTATCTCTGATGGAAATGATGGGAATGGTCTCTTCAATGGGCGCTGGTTCTGTAGTGTTATTTGATGGATGCACCAAAACGTCATGCAAAATGCATGGTTTTGCCTTGTTCTTTAGCGACAGTTTAGATTTTTACTGGACGAATTCATGACTAATTGTAAATAATGAATGAGTACTCAATTAAAACATTAACATTATATACACGTAGGCTTGTTAACGTTAACAAAATTGCTAAGTGGAACCGGTTGGTATGAAGAACTGACCTGTGCAAGCAAAGGTTATGAATTCTAATAAATGCAACATAATCTAGACATGATTGCGAATACTATTGCAAGTAATCTAAATAGATATTGTCAGTAAACACCAGTAACGATAATAA
The DNA here is from genome assembly GCA_036346205.1 of Vesta saturnalis. NCBI lineage: Eukaryota > Metazoa > Arthropoda > Insecta > Coleoptera > Lampyridae > Vesta > Vesta saturnalis. Next base: position 113,638 of record JARFJB010002421.1, on the reverse strand, counting down.
ACCAAGTGCGATGTAAAGGTAATGAACTAAAGCGTGTGAAAGTATTCCACAATCATAAGTAACAGGTATAAATGTCAATCACCCTACTAGACGTGGGAAAATATTTCATGTGATATCAGCAAGGTTAATGATAGGTGTTCAAACTACTCGTTTACAATAGATATCTCTCTCATGCAAAACCTACTTAGTAACCATGACAATTTATGTATTACTTTATAGCCTTGATCTATTTATATATACAATTATATGATTATATAAGTAGATAAAGAATTATACCAGTCAGTATATTGAAATCGTGACGAGAATGTTAATTGTAAACCTAAAGTACTTCTATAGTTACTTAAATTATTAATTGTTACATATGAGTTATAATAAATAAAATATTTGCCATTACTGAATAATCAAGAGTGAGTGCTTCATTTTTTTGCATTGTTGGATACAGTTTTGAAAGTAACTATGAGTATGGTTATACCAAGTAGCAGTGATTTTGTTAGTTTAACAAGACATATTATTCCATTGTTGAAAACAAAAAAATGAATTTGTAAAGCACATCCGTATAATTAACACTAATATTAAGCTAATAATTCAAAATAAAATTTATTTGGAGGCAAATGAATATTTGCTTAAACTCGAATTGTCATTGTTAAAGTGTTACCTTGTAAGACTCAAACAGTTAAAGAACGCTTCAGAGAAAATAGACAGTGGAATTGTTAATGTCGCTAAAAAGCGTACTCGCAAATTATGTTGGTACTCTCTAGATTCATGTTTTAATGGTTGGTTACTTACAGGAATTATAGCCAATAGTAGTGATATAGGACCGATTCTGATCCACATTATACGAATTTTGCATTCAAGGTCAAATAATTTAGTCCATCGTGCACGTGCGGATTCCTTTGTTAATCATATAGGGCCGATCTTGATCCCCACGAGGAAGATATAGGGCCGATGCGGATCCACGTGAAAATTGCAGTAAGTGTGTGAGAGAGAAAGAGAGAGCGCCGATTCTGATCAAGCTCTATGCTGGTGTGGTTGAGTCAAGGAGAAAAAATCTAAAGCTTGTGTGTATCATATTACAATTCTCAGAAATATTTTCAAGGTTAGTCTTGTGTGTATCATATTACAATTCTTCTTCTTATATAAACCGCAACGAGCTGTGTGTTGAGATCAGTCAGTTAGCAAATGTGGATTTGTCAGTGTTAAACCAAAGCACCTATTACAAACCCTTTAAAAATGTGTGTGACCTCGAGCTACCGAAAAAGTATGAAGTGATAAATGTGGCACTACTTAATGCTAAGTACGGATGATTTTAAATGTGTATTACCACAGCGCTTTTATGAGTATTTCAAACGAGAAACTCGAATTGAAAAGTTTAAAACGCTGCTAAACACGAAAGATGTGTTCATAAGTAGTTAGGGTGCAGCTGGAAAAACAATAAACATAACATTTTGTTGTTAATAGTGTCTTCCATCCATTTCTTTAACTAGAATCACAGTGTTTAATCGTAGTGCAATTGAGAGCAAGTAAAGCCATGCAAACAACAATAAAATCATTTCTGGAACTCAGAAGTTCATCGCTATGTATGGATACCCTACATAGTTACAGTAACTTGTGCTGTTGGACCTGTCAAAGTAGTGATACTAGTAGTAGTAGTAGTAAAGAGAAACAAGATGAAGGTTATTCTTCTCCTAACACTGTGTGACGAATCTTTTACGTTCTTAATTCATTTAGTCGTAAAAAAAGGGGTTTTGATTATTAATGATTTATAAGTATGTGGTAGGCAACTTAATTTACATTGGTGTAACTTAAGTTGCATATTTTCTTAAGGGTTTATACTTCCATATCGTGGAATTATTTTCTGCACATATTTCGCGCGCATCGATACATCACCTGATACCGTGAGCGTCCTTTTTAGCATTGCTTGATGTACGTTGTTTTAAGCAAGAGGTCATTTTTGGCTTCCACCCGCAATTTTGTGCAAAGTGCCATTGATTTAATGGTAAGACACCTTTCACTCGTATTATATTAAAATCTGAAACATTTGCTTTTTGCAGGCACTTCTACTTACACTTCTACTTATACTTTTAACACTTTTGGGTACTTTTGTTTTATGATTACATTTTGCATTTATTTCAGATTTAAGTTTAGATCACATCTTTTTATTTGAACTTTCAAGAGAATGTAATAAGTTCTGGATTATTCAAATTTCAATGAATATAAATTTGTAACAAGTAAATTCAACTTTGGTATGGTTTACAACGTAAAACATTGAAAACATTCATATTGTGTAACATTGGTACGAAGATTACATCATCTATGGTTTACATTTCCGCATTCCTTATGATAACAGAGGTTCTGAAGAAGTTGTACAAAAATTTTATACCCCAATGACTTAGTAGTATAAGGCTATTAGCACTAGTTTTAAGATTTATTTTATATAATCCCAAATTTAAATGCCTAATAAACATAGTTTGTATATCTTTTATATTGACATTTTGGTGAATGCTTTACTGTACCCTCGGTTTAGTTATTCCGAGCGTAATAAAAAAAATAAATTGTTGGCGTCCGAGATAACTTTTATTATTGTTACCTTGAAGTTATTATATTGATGTTAGGTGGAAATAACTAAGCAGAAATTTGTTGGTAATTAAGCAAATGAAAAAGCATGAACCAGGCCCGATTTAATCTACCTACTAAGTCAACGGCATTATCTTTTATTGAGTGTTTGGTGTCTCTAGTTATTATAACGATTTGTATTTAGAACGCTTTAAAACATTTATTTACAAAATTATTATAACTGACTGGTCTAAAGATAAGGATGAAGTGTATAAACAAGCAGCTAACGAATACTTAATCGATTGTGCTTATTATAAACTATCGAACGATACTCATCATGCAGAACATATTGAAATTGGATACAGTACACACCTCAACCTTGCACTAGTCGTGCGTATGGGGTGTTGCAACTGCGATCAAAGTAATAATGTAGTGTTAGACACGAAGGAATGGAATGAACTTCTAAGATGACATTCATATGTAGAATTACAATTTTGCCGATCCCAAAAAAACAGAAAACAAAGTTGATTCGTAAAGTGTAAACGAAGAAGTAGATATAATCTATGATCAACATTATGAATTTCTATCTAGCAATCTTGGTAGTTATTACAATTGGGAATTGATTAAGGGATATGACAGAATTTTGAAAACTGTTGTGATAGAAAACTGCAAATGCTGTTCTTGCACATTCAATGCTCATAATGTAGAAGAACTATTCCATTTAAAGGATATAATAAGCTATAGATTGGAATTTCTTGAATCTTACAATCTGGCGTGTTTTATGAACAGGTTGTTGACTACCGTCGTTTTCGTGAGCAAGAACTCCATGATAGTGATGATGGCATTTAAAAAGACCTTGAAGATGTTATAAATGCTAAGTATAATATTAATTCACATAACACTGTATGCTTAATGGAAATATTGTATTACCGTCCTGCTTTTCTAATGTATAGCACTTACTGAATAAATATATTAATAACTATGATTTGTTTTTGTATGATCTCGATTTAGATATAAATACCCTGCTTTATCCATCTGGGTAAACAATATTAGGTGGGAAGCAAAAGAGTGCAGGTGGTGGTGGTTTAGTGAATATTCTAATCAATAAATTTCCCGTTGAATTGCATATACCTGGCTACCAGTATTGTGGTCCTGGTACAAAGTTAGAGAAACGACTCAATGACTCGGAAGCGGTGACACCAGTATTAATCAATTGTATGCTCAGTGCAAGCTTCATGATATCAGTTACAGAGATTACCGAGATTTAGAAAGTAGGCATAAAGCAGATAAAATTTTAGAAAAAAAAAGCTTAGTAACGCTTTAAATCATCAGATGCAACATTAGGTGAATGAACTGCGACTTTAGCAGTCGGTACCACCATGAGAGCAAAGAGAAAATTAGGAATCGGATGCACGCGTCGATCTAATCTGAAGAAGAAGAAATGCAATAGTGGCGTTTACGAAAAACAATAATACCTAAAAAAATTAAACCTAACAAAAATTTCACGGACACAATAAAGCTTTGAATGGCAAAACGTGTAGTAAAAAGTTTAGGAGGCAAGAAAAATATTAACAAATATTAAAAAATATTAAACAAGGAAGGTTTTACCATTTCTAATTCCGCTATTCGCAGGATTACCGGCAATCGGTGCTGAAGCTAAAAATGCCAAAAAATTGCAAGAAGAGACCTCGGGTCATAATCACATGATGGGATAGATCGCTATAGGCTCCGTAAATAATAAAGGCGGAGGCGCACTTTATTTAAAACCATACAAATCTGGTGGTGGTGAGCTATACTTAAAACCGTTTCCAAAAAACTGAATAGATTACCCGAAAGACCGTTAACAAATATTGATTTAACGAAATACATAAAAAATGTGCCCTACTTTAGGGGTATTTTTATGAGAGATAGCATACCTAAATTACCATGGAAAAATGAATCAGGAATTATTAACTAAGATAGCCAAAGCGGGCCGGGTACGCATTAGGTTTGCTACAAAAAGCGAGGAAAAAGGTATGGTATTACGATAGTTTCGGTAATCTTCGACTACCAATCGAAGTGTTTAACTACTTTCGGGAATATAAAATTTGTTATAATTACAACCAAGGTCAAGAATTTAATACTAACTATTATTTGCGGACACGATTAACTACTTTCGGGAATATAAAATTTGTTATAATTACAACCAAGGTCAAGAATTTAATACTAACTATTATTTGCGGACACCTATGCCTACAATTATTACATAAATAATCGATAAAACGTCAAATTTTCTCAGTTATGTCCATAACATTCAGTTTAGAAGGTGTTGGTAATACGGCTAGCCACAACTTCTATCCACGGATAGGACTGGATTTGGGGGAGAAATACATTATCGGATTGGTTGGATTTTACGGCTGCAACAGCATTAGAAACATTTATACAGGCAACGATAGATTTTATTTTAGAACAAATGCATCTCATTTGCGGGTGTTTAATATTCCACACGGTGCATATGAATTAAATGAGATTAACGATTATCTAAAATCTAAAATACCTACAGAAAAGTTTAGTATTAGAACAAACAAGAATACACTTAAATGTGAGAGAAACAGTTCATTTGCGATTGATTTCACTAAAGAGAATAGCATTGGTCGCATGATTGGTTTTGAGCCTAAAGTATTAGAAGCAAATGTTTTACATACGTCCGCGTTAAACATCCAAATAATTAAACACACTAATCTACACGTAGTGTGCATCACTATAAAGGGATCTTATCGAAACGGGAAACATGCAAAAGTATTATATGAGATTGACGTTTCAGTCCCACCCGGTTATCGTCTAGATAAAACTCCCAGCAACACTCAATATTTAGAAGTAAACCCCGACGTTATTAGCAATATAATAATCAATTTGACTAATAAATAGGGTAAATTTATAGACTTTGGTGAAAGCGAACCATTCACAGTACGCCTAGAACTAAAGAAGCATGGGTCTGAGAATTAATCAAGGACCAATTCCATCTTTCAAAAATTTATATAAAAGACATCCCTACAGTAAGTCATTGATTAGTCATCAACCTTAATTGCGGTTAACATCTGCCGAGAAATACTTTCTAATGTCAATCGGATTAAAAGTTCTCAATGACAATGGTCGAATTATTAAATGTGTTTCAAAACGCACATTTTGATGATACTATAATTAAATAAGATATTCACACTTATCTTCCGTATGGATCTTCTAAATATGGAGCTTCCGAAGAAATAGAGTTACATCAATTACCTGCTGTAAAACAAGCAACACAAAGTCTGCAAGAGCCGGAAATTTTGATCACATTAACATTAGAAACCTTAAAGTACATCTGAATTCTAAGTATTATCCATATGAAGCAATGCATTTGAACTTCAGTGCTAACCAATACATACCTGCCTATCGCAATTTTTTTAAATTTCGATGTGACTACTATGGCGAAGATGATACAGATGCATTATTCAAGTCATGCCCAGTATTTGTAATGGACTGCTCTAAACAAAATTAGTCCTTAAAAAACTCAAGAGGAGACATTAAAATGGAAATGGAATCTCTAACACCTTTCGATAATGAAATGGTTGTCTATGGTCTTATTCTACACGATGCTATTGTGCAGTACAGCCTACTCACTGGAGAAGTGAAAAAATTATAATATACACTCTGTACGTCTAGTATATAAATAAAAATGTTGTAATTATTCGTTAAGTTTTATTTCATCCGCCAAAGATGAAAGTAATTGCTCAGAAACAAAAACTTCTAATTCAAAATCATGAGGAAAGGTCTAGTACTCCAAAACATGGCGATTTACTTCGTAATAGTATACGTGGCATTATATGCGGTCCCTCCAACTACGGCAAAACAAACGTAATAATCAGTCTGCTTACTGAGAAAAATGGTTTAAAATTTAAACATGTATACGTATACTAAGTCACTGAATCAAAACAAGTACCAACTTTTACAGGAAATCTTACTTCCAATGAAGGATATAGGTTACTTCACCTTCAGTGATAACTACGATGTGATTGAGCCTAATTGTGCAAAAGGTTACTTCACCTTCAGTGATAACTACGATGTGATTGAGCGTAATTGTGCAAAATCACACTCTATTTTTATCTTTGATGATATCACTTGTGAAAAGCAAAATAACATAGGGGCATATTTTTCTATGGGTAGGCATAACGATATTGACTGTTTCTATTTAGGTCAAACTTACAGTAAAATTCCAAAGCAATTAATTCGTGATAATGCAAATCTAGTTATATTATTTGAGCAAGATGAATTAAACCTAAAACACGTGTATGAGGATCACATAAGTCCCACCATAAACATGAAACTGTTTCGGGATATGTGTTCAAAGTGTTGGGTAGATCCGTTCGGTTTCATGGTCATAAACAAGGATACCGAAGTTAATAATGATCGCTATAGGAAAAGGTTTGATGAGTATATAATACCTTAAACTGCTTTCAGTAGTTACTGAACCCTTTGGGTATTAACAGCTATCAGTTCAGGGTAAACTGGTACCCGTTCCGTGAACCCGTTTTGCTACAAACGTTTAATGAATATGTAAATTAAATTAAATTAAACTGCTTTCAGTTGTTTAGTAGTTACTGAGGAAGAAGAAGAACCTCTTAGTACCGCAGATGATTCCCGTAATGAGCCAGCAGTACAATGAATTACCTCATATACACGTTGAACGTATTATGAGGGATGTGATTATTAAAGGTGTCACATATAAAGGGATTCGAGGTTTATATGATCTGCTTATTATGAATGAACCTGATTTAAATCTAGTAAATTCAAAAGATAGAAAGAATTTTAAAAGTATTTTAGAAGCTACGAATGTTGCAAGGCGGGATTATGATGTAAGTGGACAGACAGCAAAAAGTATACACAAATAATCAAACCCTTCCTGTCATCATCATCATCGCCGACAATCAAGGGAGGAGGAGTTGTGTTTTTTAAGGGATTAACAAACAGGCCGATTGAATATAAATATTGGCATGATATACATGAAGTAATTCGTGATCTAGAGGTATTGTGGGCGGAAAAATTGGCGGGAAACACGGGTGTCGTAAATGACATAATATCGATTGTAGAAGAACTATATCAAGATGGATACATTGAGAAACCAAACACTCATTTTGTAAACAGCATATATGAAAATGCATTGATGTCAACATATCATAATTAAAATGCCCCTTGACAAATTTGCACGTTCACATGACCAGTATCAATTCAAGAAATTAACCCCTCCGTTTAAGCTGATTGGTGATTATCAATTTGATATCGAGAATAAGAGACTATTTATCGACAAGGTTCAATTTGGATAGAAACTGTTTGACACAGTTGGTGGACCCTGAGAAACATGGTGATGCTATAAGTAAAGGATACATTGATTTTTGTCTAGAAGCAGTTCAGAAAGCTATTAAAGGAAACTCTAACGCTTATCTAGTGTTGGAGCAAAAGCTGCATCAACTTAAAGAAACTGTGGATAAATTAGTGCCATGTCCAAATTACAACTCGTCAACGAATTGCACAAACACGCAAGAAAAAATTTTAAACGAAGGCGAATAATACTTAAAGGTTTTGATGACCTTTGCCAAGCAGATTTGGCTGAATTTAACACATATGCCAAACAAAATAAGGGCTACAAGTATATATTAGTGGTTATCGACTGTTTTTCGAAATACTTGTGGACTAAAGGAGTAAAAACAAAAACGGGCATAGAAGTTACCAAGGCAATTTTCAAAAAGGGTCGGAGATCTACCAATTTGCAGACGGATGCAGGAAACGAATTCTACAATGAGCATTTTATTAAACTAATGCAGCGTTATGGAGTCAATCGTTACTCCACCTATAGCACAAAGAAGGCCCCAATTGCGGAACGTGTTATCAGAACCATTAAGTCTGCTCTATATAAGTCGTTTAGCCTACAAGGTAAATACAAATAGACTGATACAATTGATACCGTAGCAATGGATTATAACAATCGTAAGCATAGAACTACAGGAATGAAGCCTAAGGATGTCGGTAATCATACAAAGCTGGAGGTTTACACTCACATAAAAATATTCGATATGAATCGATATTGTGTGTGTGTCATAGAACGAATCAGTAAATTTAAAAGTATTTTTGCTAAAGGATACACACCCAATTGATCTAGTGAACTATTTAAAATGGTGAAAGTTCACATTACTAACCCCACCACATACATGTTGGAGGACATGAAAGGAGCACCTTTACTGGGAGGATTTTATGAACACAAATTACAGAAAACAAAGTATTCCGATATGTACCCAGTGGAAAAAGTGCTTCGCTCCAAGAGTAAGTTATTCGTAAAGTGGTGGGGATTGGATGAAAGATCATGGATCAATTAGGACGATATGGTTTTATAAGTAGACATTTAACTTTGTGAAATAAATTACTAGCTTGTAACTTTTAGATGAAATGAAAACGCACATAAAAAAAAATTATTGTATTTTATTTTTAAATATTACACATAAACAATGTATTTTCTAAAATTTCATCATTTTGTATAGTAAACCTAAAGTATTTCTATAATGATTTAAATTACCGGATGGCCATATTTTCGAATGTGGTCCACATGTCCATCCCAACCAGGAATTTGTATTTGTTTTACATTTACCGATGATTTCTAATGTCCAGCAGTAAATTTTGTTGTGCTCCTCGTTTTCCCATGGTTGAAACTTATATACGATGTTTTGTTCTAATAATATTTCAATCAAAATATCGAGGCACTTGTACTTAGCATAATATGCTGCTTTCTCAATACATTCACTTATAATAGAGAAAGTGCTTTATAAACAATTTTTTCTAAGCTAAATTTAACATTTTTGTTATTAAATTATCAACCCATAATAAATTTTATACATACATTTTAAGCAATATGTCACCGAGTAAATTCATATCGTCTAAGATCCTACCTACTTCATTAGAAGTTAATGAATCGTAACCTTTATCGGCACACAATTTCATACAACTTTTAATGGTATTGTCTAAGTTAATTTTTCTGTCAAATAATGCCTTAATAATAGCTGCATTTGCACACTTTGAGTTTATAGCACAACAGTCAAAACACTCCTCATGAATACCAATATGTTGCAATATATTCAGTACAAATAAATTGCTTTCAGGGGTGAATTTTCCCATCCAAGAACGCTTCAGGTACTTTCTGTAGATTTGATCACTACTGCACCGCAGTTCTTTCTACAATTCGTTTTGAAGACTACTACTACTACTCATAATGAATTTTTCTCTAAAAAAAGTTATAACTCCAAGGTGTAGTATCAGTAAAATTAAAATTTACTAATCGTTTATCATCGTAAGGATTAAGTATTACTTTATTCTGTTTAATTGTAAACAAGCCATGTTTCTTTGACCTTATCAAATGTTGATATCGCCTTATTACGTCAACATCAATCAAAACATGTTTATAATAATTTATCGTGATCTGTTTGACACGTGCTTGGGCAGAACCCTTTGATTTTTTACAGCATTTTTATAAACTGTGTAAACATACATTTTTGTACGAAGTTCTACAAATTCTAACATAGTTTTGCCATGATTTTCGTCTTTCATTAAGCCGGGACCTTTTTTATTTGCTAACGCAAGTCCAAAGATATTGTCAGGACTATGTACCGAATTTATCAGTGTCTTCTTTAATGCATTCATAGATATCGGGAACTGAAAAGGCATATATGAGGCTGTATCCGTGTACAAGGGCTTGGAATTATTGAGAAACTTAGGTAGCGTGTAGAGATAATGAAAATAGTATAAAACAGTTTTTGAAAGGTCTAAAACGCTGGAGCCTGCATATATTGGTTTGTTGAAATATACTTCTAACCTATTCATTTGAATGATAAGCTAAATATTATACAACTATGAAAATTTAGTTTTGATATGTAAGCATGAGCACCATAGCGACCATCCCACTTTGTTACTAAACGTATATCCTTATATTTACGTACATTTTCAATCAGTTTAAAAAAAACCCTATTAATCATTAATTTATAGAAATTTTTATCAAATTCATTTTTAGATTGCTGGCGTATGGCTGTATTTAAATCGATATATTTTTTTAACCACACGGACTGTTTAAAATGTAATATACGGTGTACTTTTACCAACTTCAATCCATATTTTAGATATACTTTCAAATTTCTGTAATGAATTACGTGATTACGTTTTGGATACAATGTAAGCAATATTTTTTTCACTTTTGAATTTGAATCAGGTACAGGTGGAACCATTTGTTCGGGTGCCAGCGGTAGATCACTGTGACTCTCATGTGATTATATGGGATAATCTAAATCACACTCGACTATATCACCAATTTCTGAATCATCAGGATGGTTTATTAAATCCAAAGTTTCAAAATTAGCTTCAACAAAAGAAAAATCGACAAATGGTAGAAATTCTGACATGGCGGCTTCGTATAAATTATTTACGTCGTAGTACATTAAATACACACTTTCGGAAGTGGGATCAAATTTTTATCTCTTGTACTTATTGTTAGCTTTAGCATACCGATTTGAACATTGAGCTACACCACCTCTATTCCTCTTTCAATAAATATTAGCGTATCAATATCTGTAAATATTTCTAAATGTACTTGCGTAATTTTAAGCATACCATCGAATGCTCAACCGGGGGCTGTATAATAGTGCAGGGGATTAAGTTTATAGGGACTTAAACAAATTTGTCGAAAGTTTTCAAAAATGTCATCTAAAAGTAGAACATCTGTTTTTAGATACAAATCCGAGTATTCCCCTAACGATTTAATATTAAACTTGTTCCAAACATTAACCACATGCGTAAAACTTGCATCACTGATTCCATCATTAGTCAGAAGACTGAAAAGCGCCTCCTTGGGAGGGAGCCTGACCTTCGCTCAATTTACCCCAAGTATCAATATATTCATATAGAAACACGCCTTTGCGAACTAGTAGAGAAAATTCTTCATCATTGTTACAATTAGCGCTGGTAATCATTTTTTTGGTATTTTCCAAATAGTTTGACAACTTTTCGATACTACTACTCATAAATCCGAAAGAGTCAATAAATCTAAACTTAATTTTACTGCCTTCTATTACTTTCGTGAAAGAGATGTATCTTTATTTATAGGTAGAAGTGAAATTGAACCGGGAACAGTAGCCAATTCCCGAATTATGAAATGTGAATCGTAGCCTGATTTTCATTAAATAGTTTTTCGCAAATGTGACAAACCATAGCGCTTTCAAATTTTTCAACCTGAGAGGCTTAACGTATCCATAGGAATTTTTTTATTCATTATTTCAGTATTCCAATGTGCAATACTTTGAAGTTCTTTAACAAACCATTGCATGCAATCATTTCCTCTATAAACCCTAAATCGAGATTAAGCATCATTGTATGAGCTAAATCCGCATAAATTACAAACGGCACCTTTTCTTGGAATGCGAAATTTTTGAACTGCAGATAGAAAGGAAAATAGTTCAAGCATCGGTAACATAAATTTCTTGCACTTGTTATTCGATAGTTGCTTATGAACAAGAGCAGACATATTTTTAATCCAAGTGAAGTGATATACACTGTTATTCTTTGTATTAATAACATCCGCAAAAGCAGCGTGACCATTAGTAGAAATTACTAATAGATTTATAGGCTCCCTGTCACTATTTCGATTTTCGCTTAATACAAACCGTAATATGCTTATTCCCTGAATTTTATATAAATTAATTGATAGGTTGTTTAATTTTTCAAATTTTTTTACATCATCCAGCCGAATGAGGAAGTGAATTGAATCAAAACTCAAAACATCTAGAAATGAGGATAACTTCGAACCCTTTCCGTATTACGCTGCGCGGGATATAATGCTGAAACAATGGCCCACAGTCGTTATTTTTAGCATTGACTGCCGCAAGCTTTGTTGCTACGAAGTGAGGAATTTTAACATAGGTTGAAACGCCACCTCTAAATGGAGCATAGCTATTAATATTCACTTTTAAATGTGACCCTTCATGTAATGCCCAACCTGAATCCCTTTCCGAACACTCTTCTAATTTCTTTGTAACTTATAATACACGATTTCATTGTACGACACACGTAAATTGGTTGAAATATCAATGACGTAATTTTTGGTGGCAAAAGTCTTCAATTCAATAATATGATTGTGAGGTTGCATGAAACTGCAGACTAAAAGGACATTCACCTTTAACATCTATTTCCTTAGCATTAATTTAACCTTACGTCCAAAACTATTGTACGCATTTTGTAAAAAAATGGTCCTTGATATTTTCTATATTAACTATAGTTTCTGTAAGAAACCTACCATTAAAACATGACTCTAGGGAGTACCAGGCTAATTTGCGTGTACGTTTTTTATTGACAATTCCACTACCTGTTTTTTTCTCTGAAGCGTTCTTTAACCTTTTTAAGTCTTACGAGATAACCCTTTAACACTGATAAATTGCTTTCGATCTTAAACAGACTTTCATTTGTCTCTAAATAAATTTTATTTTGAATTACATCTTACAATATCTTAATACTAGTGTTAACTATAAGGATGTGCTTAATAAATTTATTTTTTGTTTTTAACAATGGAATAACCTGTCTTGTTAAATTAACTATCTCACTACTACTTGGCACAACCGTACTCATATTCACTTTCAACTGTATCCAACAAAAATATGAAGCACACACACACACACACACACACACACACACACACACACACTGACGATTACGTAATTGCTCGTCACAACACAACTTAGGTTTACAATACAATTTGTCGTCACGATTACAATGCATCACCTGACACAAAACTGTTCTGTTTCTACTTATATAGACACAACCCGCGTTCAAGGTCATAAAAATTATAGTTTAATGCAGACTTTCAGAAATAAATCTATTGACACATACGGAACTACTAAGTGCGATAAGTCCTATTTCTGTTGATGAGAGAGAAACATAATGTTGTTCCTTGTGAGCCAGTTAATGAAATTGTTAAATGTATGCTTCTGTGTATGTGTACAATTTTTAGTTCTACATTGCAAATAAACCAACTTATTTTAATACAACTTCGCCCATTTAATAATAGTATTTTTTTCCTGCAAGAAAATTCATATTTTTTGATAGAGATAATGCCGAATTGATGTTTCGAGCTTAGTTCTTACATTATGTAAATTGAAAGTTTTCGAGATCATAAAACCGCTTTACTTTTGTTAATTAATCGCATGTCGTAATGTGTTTTATTCTCAAAAATGTGAAACCGAATCCTAAAAATTACTATTATTAGTGGTAACAATGCAATCCTGTAAAAATAATGCATGTAAATATATATGATTAATACCAAAACGAGAAACTTGACAAACTATATTATAGAAATAATACAGAGATTTAATTAAAACGATTTTCTGCATGTTGCATTTAGTGCAACTTAAATTTTTATTCTGATTTTTCGTATATCTGAAATAGGAGCGCCTCTAACAGCAATTCAAGAATTTTGTAAACCTAATTTTAAAACAAAATAAATTGTACTTTTTTTACTCAAGTTTATAATCTAGCAAAAAATTATAGTACTTTACATCTGCCTAAATGAGAGATAATAATTAGTATAATTACACATATTGTTTCATATATGAGAAAATGCTGAAGTAATGCTTTTACGCTAGGGATAAGTGAGATAGATAGTATGTGTATGTGTGTGTGAGTGAAAAAAGTTTTTAAGCCACAGCCAGTATAAAAGGAACTCTTACGATAAGGCTTGCTCGTGTTGCTGAGAGAGGGAGAAACCTGATTTGTTTCCTTATGAACAGGTCGAATAATTTTAAAATAAAGTCATGTATGCAAGTCTAGATGAATAGGTTGCGATTTAGACTTCTTGTAGATTATGCTACATTACTTTATGCAGGTGTTTTATTCTTCCCTTCCAATTTCTCACAATTTTTTGCTAAGGTTAAAATATTTAGTTACATACAAGCTTAAACAATTTTTATTCAGGCATTCAGTTGGTTTGGTTATATAAAAGAAATAGTGACGTGAGTGAGTGGTTTTTCGTTTTTCTCTTCGGTTATATGCAATGGTGGCGCGAGTGAGTGCTTGGCCTTTGGGATTAACTTGAGGATTATTATTTATCTGAAAGGTATGTTTTAATTTTTTTTTAATTTACTTGCACTGGTAGATCAATTCATTTTTTTTGTTTATTAAAACTTAATAAAACAACACTACATCGGTTGAAGTGGTAGGTCTGTACTAGGGCTAACCCAAATGTACATTCGATGCCAAAATGTTCCCTAGGGAACCTATCAGTATTGGGGGATTAGCTAATACATAGCCTGGGAAATTCCATTGGAAAGCAGCCTCTTGGCGGTAGACCTACTCGTGCTCCGAACCATTAACCTTGGCCCCCAGTGTAGCGTCTTTGACTCCCAAGGGGCTTAATAGCTATAAATAATTCAATAGTAATTATAGGAGCTCAAACCATTTTTCCCATTTCCATTTATTTCCTATAGTTTTACAAATTTTAATGAATTAAAGCATAAATATTTAATTCTACCATATCCTTGGAAATATACGTATAATTTTTTTGTGTAAACAATGCTAAGATCGGGTAAGATCGGGTAGGATCGGATAAGATCGGATAAGTTCGTATAAGATCGGATATGATCGGGTAAAGTCGCATACGATTGGATATGATCGGATAAGATGGGGTAGGATCGGATAAGATCGGATAGGATCGGATAAGAT
Source organism: Vesta saturnalis (assembly GCA_036346205.1). Lineage (NCBI taxonomy): Eukaryota > Metazoa > Arthropoda > Insecta > Coleoptera > Lampyridae > Vesta > Vesta saturnalis. The sequence continues at coordinate 98,329 of JARFJB010002421.1, read as the reverse complement.
CGGGTAATAATAATAATCATATTTATTCGTTACCATTTGGTGTAGAATGGGCCGAATATGGTCGGGTAGGATCAGATAAGATCGGATAGGATCGAATACGACCGGAGAGGATTGGATAAGATCGGGTAAGATCGGATATAATAGGGTAAGGTCGTATAAGATCGGGTAAGATCGGATGATATCGGATAAGATCGGGTAGGATCGGATAAGTTCGGATATAATCGGATAAGATGGGGTAGAATCGGATAAGATTGGCTAGGGCCGGGTAGGATCGGATAAAATCGGATATGGTCGGGTATGATCAGATAAGATCGGATACGATCGTATATGATCGGGTAGGATCGGGTATGAGCGGATAAGGTAGGCGAAGATCGAATAAGATCGGATAAGGTCGGATATGATCGGATAAGATCGGGTAGGATCGGATAAGGTAGAAAAGGATCCGATGGTATCGGATAAGATTGGATATGATCGGGTATGACCAGATAAGATTGGATAAGATCGGATATGATCGGGTAGGATCAGATAAGATCGGATCAGATCGGATAAGGTCGGATATGATCGGATATGATGGATAAGATCGGGTAGGATCGGATAAGGTTGAATAGGATCCGGTGGGATCGGATAAGTTCGGATAAGATTGGATATGATCGGGAATGATCAGATAAGATTGAATAAGATCGGATACGATCGGATATGCTCGGGTAGGATCGGGTAGGATCGGATAAGATCGGATATGATCGGATAAGGTCGGATATGATTGGACATGATGGATAAGATCGGGTAGGATCGGATAAGATTGTATAGGATCGGGTAGGATTGGATAAGTTCGGATAAGATCGGATATGATCGGGTATGGTCAGATAAGATCGGGTAAGATCGGATATGATCGGATAAGATCGGGTAGGATCGGATATAATCGGATAATAGCATTCATTATTCATGTTTCCACGAACTGTTTAGATTTCTAAAAATTACCCCTGCTGATACTCGCGCATGCGTAAGCCAGTTATAAAATTCATTGATTAGGATTGCTTATTTCCAAGAATTTGACCTTGAAGAGTAGGATCGGGTAAGGTCGGGATACCTCTACAAGTGAGTTTGATTTCTAAGAATTGACATGCGGCCTTGAAATTATTCCCACCACCGTGAAAATCAAAGTCCCAAGCGTGACATTCAGATGGGATAAGGTCGGATAAGTTCGGGACACTCCTGAAGGCCAATGAAATTTGTAATATTTTTTAACTTATAATAACTAGAAACAAAACGGGAGTAGGAATAATGACAGAAGTCACCTAAGATAACACGGATTAATATTTTTCTACAGCGTATTTTATATGGTCATGACAACATTACGAACTTTACACCTAATTTTCGAAAGTTTTTTAAATGGAACACCTACACCCTGCATTTTATTATTTGGGTTTGTAGGGAATTTAATCCTCTTCACCTTTGGCAAAGGTCTCCCTATGCCTATCTTTACTAACTTTGGTGGTATTTCAATTTTTGTTTAAACTTTGTAAAAAACTGAATGTTTTTCACCATTGTCGTATTTCTAGTCACCTATGACATAAAATAAAAACAAAATATTATCATTTTAAATAAAACCTCATTTTGGTACTTTATTAATTACCATCAATATAAACATGAAAGCAATGTATCCGTAGTGGAAGATATGCCACAAAAACATCGGGTGTTCATTAGAAAATGTCATCAAGTTGTCGTCTTTCATGTTACATTTTGGTTCTGTCAAAGCTCAAGTTCAAATGAAATAAGAATACACAAACTACTTTCAACATAAATCCAAAGCCAGCTTGATCACTCTTTCTAATAATTTAGAGATTCAAGCTTGTGGGCAATAATTATTTATTCAAAGTGGCTTCCGTTAACTTCAATACATAATTCAATACGTTTTTCAAAAGTATGAGTCATGTTTCTATACATTTCCCGAGTAACAGTTTGAAAATAGTTCGTAACATGTCCATATCCATTTTTGTTAGATCTGGTGATCTAGTCGGCCATGGTGCTGGCACTCCTCTTCCAATCCACTGCTGCCCATATGTTTCATTTAAAAAGTTAGTAATAGGCCCTATCTAATAAACAGCGGCTCCATCATGTAAGAACCAAAGACGTTCACGAACGTCATTTGGTATCTGAAGAATTCATTAATCGCGGTGAATTATATTGTAAGAAGTCCAATTATACTTGTTTAGTTACTCTTCCTTACAAAAACACTTATAATAAAAACTTGCAATGATGACAGAAGTCCCCTAAGATAACACGGATTAATGTTCTTCTAGAGGGTGTTTTATATGGTCATGACAACATTGCGAACTTTAAACCTAGTTTTCGAAAGTTTTGTAAATGGATCACTTACACCCTGCATTTTATTACTTGGGTTTGTAGGAAATTTAATCCCCTTCAACTTTTGTGAAGGACTTCCTACGCCTATCTTTACTGACTTTGGTGATATTTAAATTTTTTTGTCTAATGGTTAAGGAGCAATCCTCCGTCCATGAAGTAGACACTCACCCTTTATATATATATATATATATATATATATATATATATATATATATATATATATATATATATATATGTATTAACAGACGAGAAAAATCAGGAGGAAAAAAAACACAATCAAAACAGTATTACTACAAAATGGACATAAAAACAAGGACATTCAAAGAGCATTTAAACCAGCGAAGAAGAAAGACAAAGGAGAGGGCGGAGAACAAACAACCTAAATATTACTACCATATGTAAGGGGAATAACGGATAAGATTAGCAAAATATTAAGAAAATGTAAAATAGAAACAATATCTAAAACTGATAATAGAATTGGTATGGTTCTTCCCAATCCAAAAACAAAAATTAATTTGGAATGCCTAGGTATTTACAAAATTCCATGTGCAGATTGTGATAGTGTCTACGTAGGTCAGACTAACAGACGTATCAACGCAACAGTAGAGGACACAGATTAGCAGTGCAGAAAAATACTACAACTTGATCGTTAGCACAACATGTCTAAAACATTAGGAGGAAACGAAAAGAATAGCTGGCGAAAAACACTTAACAAAAAGTATAATTCGAGAAACTACAGCAATAGAAAAACACACTAGTAATCTGAATGAGATGACACCCAAAGACCACTGAGTGCATGGAGATTGGCGTTAACCAGAGTGAAGGAACAACGACCTAAAAACAATAGCGAACATTTCAAATCAAAAAAGAGGAAGGAAGATAACGAACGCGGAGAAAGTGAAAGTGGAGAAAGTCACCCGTATAAATAAGCAGTATACAACAGTGGACGTCAATTCAATCCGAATTACGAGGAGTAGAGTTAAGTTATTTTAGTGGTATGAGGATGACAAATATGATTTTGTCGAAACGACGTCTAAATAGTTTCGATTCTTTTAAGAATCTCATAAACACACGAAATGGAGGACCCGGAACATATTACACTACGGACACAACACTAAGTATATCTAGTTCTTAGGATAAAGAAATAGGGGCCACCCCTGTAATTTTTGAACGGGTCGATATATTTTGTGAAAAATTTTAGTGGGTTATATTAGTGCCGGTTTGGAATTTTTTACATAAAGAACAATATGACCGACTTCCGGTTTTACCGGAAATGGCGTAATAGCTGAAAATTTAAATAGAACACCCTGTATATTTTTACATATTTGGATTCTAGGGCTTCAAATACATATAGTTTATCTGTCAAATGCCAACTCAGGCGTTATTTTAATTTTATTTTTTTAATTTTAGGTCATTATGACGTCATCTATATTATAGATAACTGACGTACAATCACCCCCACAATATTATTTTTCCTAATAATTAATTTTTATGAAGTTTGTTAACGATCAGATTCAAAAATTACGGTTTTTTAACTAAAACCCACTGTTGCTAATAGAAACATACATGGGCAACCCTGTATATTAAATAGCTCTTTCAAGTACTAGTAAAACGATATGCATAGTAATTTCCTTAGTCCCTAAATAAAGCAGTAATTTTTAATTTTCTAATTTTTATTAATACAACATGCTCCTGAAGCCGGCTCTGTCAAAGTAAAATGGCGTTTGAGTTGACATTTGGTAGATGAACTGTATGTATTTGAAGACGAGTGGATCAATGCCGTTAAAAACTAGGGAATTTTGCCTATGGCTCCGTGGCGTCATTCATATACATCGTGATATAACCTCACATTTCAATTTGCAGATTTTATTTTTGTTTCCGCACATTTGTTAGGATAGATTGGATTTTTCTCTAAGACAAAAATGTTCAAGTGCGGTGCTTGCAGTGGGAGGTGCTATTCTTCGCAAAAAGCTTTAAATAAACATGGCCGCGAATTCTATAAACTTTTTGTTGAATTGTGTTATGATTGTGAGCAATGCAGTAATAGTTTTAAGAATAAAAGAGACCTTTAGCGTCACCTCGAGGACCACAAATACGAAACTGTTTCAAGGCACCACTGTCGGCAGTGCTCAAAGAGTTATATGTCCAATAAACGTTCAAAGAGACATGTAAAAGTTAAGCATAATTCCATAAATAAAGGTAGGGGTGCATTACCAATATCAGTTTTGCCATGTTCATATGAATGTTACGATTGTGGAATTGATTTCAAGAAAAGATGCGACTTAATGGTGCACGTTAAGACACATATGTCAGCAATCAGAAATAAGAGGTTGCTGTGCCCAATTGAAAAATGTTGTATGAGGTTTAAAAGATATCAGCACTTGAGGAAACATTTGTTAGAAAGTCATGCAGTATCTACAACTGTTGAAAGACATGAATTTGAAAGCTTTGCAGGTAGGTATGTTAGGATTAAAAAGGAGAGTAATATTGCTCATCCGATATATGTATGTCTAGGTACTGAATTATGGCTTATTATGTGGGTTTTACAATGGGCAACAGCAGTCACTGCTTGGACCGAGACCTAGACACGTCACACATATTGAATGGGTAATATTAAAAATATGTATAGTTGCATATATCGTTTATTGATATACTAAATGGCGCATCTTCTTCAACCTCTTACGTTCATTTTTTTTGTCAAATTTCAAAACTGGAAACTTGAAATAGAAGGGAAATTGAAAGCAGATTATGTACAAGATACTAGTAAAACCACATTGAAATGTGATGTTCGAACTTAACATTTATGCCATAGATCACATGCTCCACGGCTGAAAGAAACTGCTCTTTGTAAAAAAAGAACAAAAAATCTTGGCTCCAACAAAATTTATGCTGCCTGTCCATCAACGTTAGCAGTTGTTGAAACCACAAAATCCCCATACAAGGTTAATGTTTTATTTTATCCTGTTCATATTGGTGATTTATGTGAACTGGAATGTTTATCTATTAGCGAAACTATCCCTGGGTGTCCCAGTAGAACGAATAATGAGGAAGATGGCATAACACTTACTTAAGAAAAAAGACGTCTATAACATGAAAAGGATTTTCCATTGGCTATTCTACCAATAGGCATTCTAATGATGCTGTGAGCGTGAAGTTATGGGTGCAGGCAATGAAAAATCAAGATAAAAATCCTGTTTTATTTTACAAGGAACAAACATGGAGCCGAGCATGCTTTGTTTCAAAAAGATGACTTTGTATTAGTCATTTGGAAAAGACAAAACATGCGTTGATGGAACGCATGGGTTAAACGCCTATGATTTTCAATTATATACCATTTTGGTCGTCGACAAATTTGGGAACGGTATACCAGTTGTATTTTGTTTATCTAAAAGGCAGGATTTTGCGATATTTAAATTTATTTTTTCGAAATAATTAAAAAGGCAGTAGGGAAAATTCAAACAAATTTGTTCATGTCTGATGACTATCCATCATTTTATTTGGCTTGGGAGTTGGTCATGGGTACAGTAAAGAACCGACTATTATATTCATGGCATGTTAATAGAAATTGGGTTCAAAACTTACAAAAATTACAAACAAAGAAAAACAAGACTTAGTCTTTAAATCGCTTAAAGTGTTACAACAAGAATTGGATGAACAAGTGTTTACTACTAAACTGCAGACGTTTTATGAGCTCTTAATAAGTGATACAGAGACTGGATCGAACTATTCGTGTTTTAATGAACCTATAGCTAGAGATAAGATATTCAGAGAATTATTAAATTAGAAAAACACAAATGTTCCGATAAAATAATAAAAAATCGCTACAGCCATAAACATGGATATAAGCTTCCAAAAAGTAATATTATTATAATAAAAATAGGTCGTTTTTCTGCAAAATCATCTAATGAGAACCATTGTTACATTGTTAAAGAAGGTGGCTATGATTGCAATGGGACGTGTGAATTAAAATGTCGCATATGTCTGCATTCCTACATGGACTTCAGCAAGGCGTTCGATGTTATTCCACATGACATCATTATTGCTAAACTTAAGAACATGGACTTTCACCATACCCTTCTTACCTTCTTTGCTTCCTACCTAAACGGTCGAGTACAACACGTTGTCTACAATGGACTTATTTCTGAGACTGTTGTTGTCACCTCTGGCGTTCCTGAGGGATCCAATTTGGGTCCACTTTTGTTTTTACTGTTTATAAATGATCTTCCTAGTAGAATTGAATGTGGAAAGCTGTTATTTGCCGATGATATCAGAATATTTTCTAAAATCTTGTCTTTTAATGATTGTGAATCCCTCCAGCATCAACTTAATTGTGTATTAGATTGGTGTTCTACTATCTACCTTTAAATACGTCTAATGTAAGGTGGTTTCTTTCAATAAAAATCTCAAAAATAGGTGTTCTTAAAACACTTTATCTTGCACTTGTACGTAGCAAATTAGACTACTACTGTTTAATTTGGTATCCTACCCGTAAGTATCAGATACATGCTCTTGAATCTGTACAGAGGCGATTCCTAAAATTTGTGGCGTTTAAGACTAATGGGGCTTATCCCATTATTGAACAGGTATGACTTTTGCTCTTTTGAATTTAGAAGAGGTGCAATAAGTTTAAGTTTCCTTTATAATCTTATCCACAACAAAATTGATTCATCTGAAATGTTATCTTTAATTAATTTCTCAGTTCCTTCACATAATACTCGATACAGAACAGAATTCTTCTATACGGTACCACACACAAATGTATTGCACATGTCTCCAATTATTGATGCATGTAGAACTTATAACAAACAATGTGTTCTTATTGATATTGATTTGCATCACTATGTACATTACAAACATTATTAAATCGAGTTAGTAGTCAATTTAAATACCACATATATTTAGTACTTAGGTTAATTGTATATTATTGTTTTGTAATGACATATTTGTTTCTTTATTGTTTATCTTTATATACTGTTTAAGTTATGTTTTTCATATTTGTCCTATAATTGGAATTAATTATTCTGTTGGACAATAAATGCTATTTATTTATTTGATTTATTTATTTATTCCTATAAATGTAGTTGTCCCGACAATGTGGTCAATTATAATATTGGCAAACACATTCATCCATGCTGCATTTTTTCTTTAAGTGAAAATTCTGTAGATTTCACCGTTGTACCACAACTTTCTATCAGCAGGTCCTTATAAAGATTTAAGAAGTGAATTGAAGTCAGCGTTTGAAGATTGTCTTGGTTTGACTAAATAGTTATAGCATATCGGACAAAACTGGCTTGAAAATTCTTCAATATACAAACAAAATCATTCAGTTATTTAACGACTCTAAAACACATCTGAACATAAAGACGTTGTTCATGTGCAAAAAAACTTGAACCTCAAGCCAAATTATTTCCAAAAAAAAATGAAAAAATTTAAGTGTTCTTTAACTGGCATTAACCGGCAGCCTGTACCGTTTGAGTCTAAAATGATAAAGGTATCCTTGTCTGAAAGAATCTTCAGTTATGAATATAAATACAGGATTTGATGACACGTATCTTTCTTAATAAGCATTTTCGTTGAAGAGTAATAAATATGCATTTTAATAAATGAAATTTATGTTTATAATTATTATAATTCTATTACAACTAATCCATGTTATTCACTGTGTTCCATATCATCTTATTTAATACTTAACTATCGTATTTTCTTGGTCGTTAATATATACCTACTTAGAAAAGAAACGTTTATTATCAAAAACACCCAAACAAGAAATTGATACTTGTACTCCCTAAGAAACTGTGGAGTACTTTCAAAAATTTTGGCATTGTAAAACAAAAATCCAATTTAAACCAAATTAACCTACCTACTGATATAGGTATTAATTACCTATATAAATAATCACTTTGTGAACATTTCAGGGCAAGCTATTGTTGACAAGCAGCTTAATGATTATTACTTATCTAACAAAGTTAATCACGATTTAGAATGCAATATCCGCGATATTACTGTCATTGATTTATATAGATTACATCGTAGTATTAAATCTCAAGCAGTAGGTGTTGATGGTATCTCTATGAAGATGCTTAACCTACTTATGCCATTTATAGGTCAAAAAGTTGTGCATATTATAAATTTATCTGTTCATACCAGTATAGTTCCTGACCTTTGGAAAACAGCTCTCATAAGACTACTCCCAAAAGTTGCAAACGCATCTACACTATCAGAACTTTGTCCTCTTAGTCTACTAGCAACACTGTCGAAGTTAATGGAGAAATTTGTGAACTAACACGCAATTTAGAAACAAATGAAATACTGCCAACATTTCAATCAGGGTATAGAAAGCACCATAGTGCTCAGACAGCGTTTCTAGCTGTTACAAATGACATAGGACAATTTGTTTATCACAGTAGGTACTTGACCAAAGCAAAGCATTCTATCTTGTAAATACTGATTTATTGTTAGCTAAGCTAACAATATGGCTTTGGTAAAAACACATTAAATTGGTTCAACAGTTATGTTACAAACAGGCGTCAGGCAGTGACATATAATAATCTAAGATCCAAATTGGCATTAACTCTTAACGAGTGACCTATCAACTGTGATCTCAAACTGCAAATATCATTTACATGCAGTTGATTTGCAACTTTACTTACCTTGTAATATTGATAATTTTGATGAAGCATTAGCTAAAATAAAAGATCTTAACAATATAAAGGATTACTGTAAGAGGATAACGGACTGCGGTTAAATCCTATCAAAACTAAAGCAATGTATATCTGTCATGATTACTGTAAAAAGTGAGTTGATTTGGATAATTTTATATTGAAAATCAATATCATCAAATTACTTGGGTGAATCAAGCTAGTAATTTGGGAATGCTGTTTGAACAGCATATAAATAAAATTTACAGTTTAGCATTTATGAAAATTAAATTATTAAATAACCTAAAATTTGTGTTATCATAAGTTGAAAACCCCTCGAGTATATAATGTAATTGGGAAGGATGGAAGATCGCCTTATACGCGAACCCTCAATTTGTATTGCGCTCTATTTATTCGCATTACAATAAACGTTATTATTATTATTGCAATTCTCCCGGAAAACTGTTAAAAAATCTTTCATTATACAAGTATACCTATAATCATGTTTGATAATTTTAAATGAATTTTTAAGTTTTGAGTAGTTTTGCAATAAAGTAAAATACAATGCAATAAAAATCCAAGTGCTCCGTATTTCGTGCCGTACCCATTGCAAGCAATCCGAAAAAACATGGGGAAACGAAAATAAAATCTCTGTAAATATAAATGTTAAATGTGAGTTATATAACGGTGTAATAAATGACGTCACGGATCCATAGACAAAAATGTTCCCCAGTTTTTAACTGCATTGATCCACTCATATTTGAAGCAGTAGAATCCAAACATCTAAAAATATACAGGTTGTTCCATTTAAATTTTCAACTTCGTGTCATTTCCGGTGAAACCGGAAGTTGGCCATATTATTTTTTTATCTAAAAAATCCCAAACTGGCACTAATGTAATCCACCAAAATTTGAACAGAATCTAACGACCAGTTCAAAAGTTACAGGGGTGATTTACGCCCGGTATGTACCTATTGTTGTAAATAAATAGTTACAATCATAATACACACCCACCCATCTATCAATTTTGTAACAGTGATTTAATATTAAGTAGAATGAAAATGTTCACGATTCATGTTCATAATTACAAATACGTACTGTCCGAGTACTTTCATGCTTTATACATTTCCAAAAAGCAATTGCATCTATTATTGTTATGAATGGTTTTACTACTTTCATATAGGCTTTTAAAATTTGCACTTGCTATTATTGTGCATTTTTTCTTAGCATTCGCTCGTAGAGTATGTTTCGAAATGATAGTTTAATAATACTTAAATCAATTAAACATCTAATTATTTATTTTTATTAAAATAAGCTAATATAATAATCTTTCAAAAGCATATGATTAATACAGCAGTCATAATAATTACATATTTATTTCATAAATTGGTTATGATATATTCACATTGCAATCGTATTTAAATACACAATTTACACTCAAAACATAAGCATTTAATATTAAAGATCATTGCTAAGATATGTTTTAGTCCCCATTGTTTTTAACTAAACCTACTGTTGTTTTGAAAAAATTATTTTCCAGTTCATTATATAATACAATTGGTCACATTTCTATTTAAAACTTCAATGGTGTTTTTGGAGATGACGTTTTAAATATTTTTTCAATTTCGTTGAATAATTACAATATTCACATTTATAGTCTGAACTTGATGCATGCATTAAACTATGCTGCTTTAAATTACCTCTCCATTTTGTTGTAAAACCACATTGGTTACATTTGTATTCAGAATCAAGAGTGTGTTTTTGAAGATGAACATTTAAATATCGTATCACTTTTGTTGAATAAGCACAATGTGAACATTTATAATCTGTACTTGGTATATGTTTTAAATTATGCTGTTTTAAGTTATATCTCCATGTTGTTACATAATCACATAGGTCACACTTGTACTGGGAACTAGGATTATGTTTTCTGAGATGATTTTTTAAATTTCGTGCAATCTGTGTTGAATAATCACACTGTTCACATTTATGTTCAGTACTTGATGCATGTTTTAAGCTATGTATTAATAAAGCTCTTTTCCATTTTGTCGTAAAATTACACTGTTCACATTTGTATTGATGACCAAGACTGTGTTTTTGAAGATGAGTGATTAAACATTGTTTTAAATTTGTTGAATATTCACAATGTGCACACCTATATTCAGAACTGAATATGTGTCTTAAACTGTGCTGTTTCAAAGTATATTTGCATGTTGTTATGTAATCACATTGGTCACATTTATACTGAGAACTAGGAGTATGTTTTTTAAGGTGATTTTTTAAATACCGTTCAATCTTTGTTGAATAATCACATTGTTCACATTTATACCCAATATTTAATACATGTTTTGAACTGTGTCTTAGTAAACTACTTTTTCGTTTTGTTACAAAATCACATTGGTCACATTTGTGTTTAAAACGTAAGATGTGTTTTTGAAGATGATGTATTAAATATGTTTTCATTTTTGTTGAATAATCACAATGTGCACAGTTAAATTGAGAACTTGATGTGTGCATTAAACTGTGCTGTTTTAAATTAGCTCTCCATTTTGTCATAAAACCACATTGGTGACATTTGTATTCATAACCAAGAGTATGTTTTTGAAGATGAAAGCTTAAATGTTGTTTCACTTTGGCCGAGTAATCACAATGTGCACACTTATAACCAGCACTTGATGTGTGTTTTAAACTATGTTGTTTTAAATTATACCTCCATCTTGTTACATAATCACACTGATCACATTTGTACTCATAACCAGGTGTATGTTTTTTAATATGCCTCGTTAAATGATATTTAATCTTTGTTGAATAAACACACTGTTCACATTTATATTCAGCACTTGGCACATGTTTTAAACTATGCCTTTCTAGATTACCTTTCCATTTCGATATAAAATCACACTGGTCACATTGGTATTCTGAAATTGAAGTATGTTTTGTAACATCTTGAAAATTGCTTTTCGTTGAACAACTAGATTCATTGTCTTCAAATTTAACACTTGGAGCATGATTGCTATTGTTCTTGATATTATGTATTTTACTGGAACTAACATTATGTACTAAATAAGACGGATCCTCTTCTTTAATATTTGCAACATAATTAATTTCTTCTTTTATCAGATCAGTATTTACCACAAGATGTTGTTTGGTTAGGCGAAAATTTATATGTCCTTCCTCAGGAGGCTCAATCTTAATAAGCTTTTCATCAATCTCAATAGACATATCGAAATGTTTGACTGTTAAATTAATGTGTATTTAATATGATTTTGCCTTTGATTATATTTTGTTGCTATTATAGTTAAAAATGTGTAGAAAAAAGAACTATCAAGTACCTTTTGAACTACTGGAGAAGTCCATTTTATGTTTAGAAGGGACAAAAATCAATAAACTTACGGGCTGGGGAAATTTGCAGGGTAGTGCTATGCCAACCAACAGATAACAGTAACATACAAAAACAATTTAACATCTACAAAACCTATATAAATATCATTTAGGGGTTGGATGAACATCTCGCATATGCCACAGATTTATTTTTGTGGGAATATAACACTCTAGTATGCCCCTTTAACAATACATCTTAACAAACATTGGGTACCTATTAATTGTCTAAGATTAAACTTCTGATAATCAAACATCATAATATTAAAAAAAAAGCAAGTCTTCTCTCTGGTTTTTTTTGTAGGCGGTAGGTAAAAGTAAGGAGGAATTATCGGTCCAACACTTTTTGCTAGAACTGTGAAACCCCAAATAAAAACCCCGTCAGATGATAGTACAGTCTGTCTTTTACTCCAAATCAAATCTCTTTATAGTTCGGAGCTGCCAATGGCTTTGTGAGGACTTCAGCTTGTGCATTACCTATAGAAATATATTGCAAAGATTAATTTGTTGTTTATATGTATTCTTATGTAGTGATGTTAGTAGAATGGGTTCAGAATAGTCTATGACGTCATCGGTGGCGGTGGTTGAGATCAGGGGCTGGAGTGGGGATAAGGCGTGGGGGCGAAAGTCGAAAAAGGCTTGGGGGCAAACGTGGAGGTTGCCACGTGACCAGCAGCCAGTTTGTGGTCGTGGCTTGGCCATTTTGTTTTGTCGGCCCTTTTGTAATTGGCGGGAAGTTTGAAATAGTATTCTAATAACGAAACCCTCATTTTATCTCACAAGACAGGAGTTCCCTTTATAAGGATTTGCTGATCTAATAAAGCAAAAATGGTTTTCCGATTTATGATCGTTGCATTGTTTACAAAATACTTCTCCACAGAAATGAAATTTTTAATAAGATTTGCCTCGACTTTTGCATTCAAATGTTTATGAGATGTAATAATATTTAAAATTATCTAGTAAATCGTAATGTATTTTACTACAATTTCAGCACGTTGTGCCATCATTAATTTAATATGATAATTATTGTTACTTTTATTTAAATAATTTGCCTCGACTAGCATCTCTAAGGGGATAGGGATCAATATATAGTTCAGTATAAAAATTAAAACGTTAAACATTTATGTAAGGTTCTTTTGTACCATAAAATTCAATCGTGATTTTATTTAAATCTGGAATTGTATAAATTTTACTTTTAATCAAACATCCTGTATCATATGAAAATATATACCGCGTTGTGCGCATGTGAATTTCGTTGACTTGGAAAGATGTGTAACTATCATGACTCAACAATTCTGTTAATTTAATTCTGGTATCTTTTCTCTTTTTAAAATAATATTGAATTACTATAAATCAATAAATGGTTGACTTATTTCCAGTTCAGCACATAATCTACTTGTATCCTTTACATAACACACATAAATAAACTAATAAAATCCAACGTAACCTCAAATAATAAATAAGATTCATAGACTCACAGTTAATGTTCCTTTCTTACAGTTGGTCCAATTTACAATTGAAATTTATCCGAATTCCAATATTACTAATCCATCGGTGGAAGAGCTATACAGCATCAGCATGTTGTGGATGTGCTGCATTAATATTTTCTTCATCAGTGAAATTTTTGTACAGCGCCAAAATACATAGGTATACTGCACAAATATCTGCTTTGTCACTTTCCAAATACACTTTAATTTGTTTATTATATTTATAAATATAATAATTTACTTTTAGGTTTTTATATTCGAAAATACCACAATTTTTATCAGCATCCAAATTATTATAACTTTCAATTTTAATTTCAATTGGAATAATAATGTAAAGGCAATTTGGTTAAAATAATTTTAATTTTAATGAAATAATTGAAATAATTTGATTTACATTCAATTATACGACACAAAAATATCACCCGAAACTATAATTACGTTAACCTTATTTTTATTACATAAATGAGTTTCACTTGTATAATTACATAAAAATTTAAAGGTTATACGAACCACATGGATGATCTTAAAATTTTAATCATGTACACATCGAGTGACATGTTCACACTTTGAAAAGTAATAAGATAAGATATAATTTTTTTTACTTCCTTATATAGCTTCTGAAAAACAACCCATCACCCTAGCAAAATTTACCATTACAAACTTAACACTGCTTAATTTTCATTGGTTAATCAGTTTTCATAAATTTAGAAATTATTATCTTTTATGATAACTTTAGAAAGATCTTAAAACTATAATTATTTTTGAATTCTATGTAAAATTCCCTTTCCATAGGACATATTTACTTTGAAAATTCCTAATCTATAAAAATTATGACTAATATGAAAATTTTCATATACAAATTTATTTATAACTAAATTAACCTAATTCTTACAGGAAAACTACAAACAGAAATGGATAACATAATCTTTGTCTAACTTCACTTCTAAAAATTTGTTCGGATTTCATAACTTTAACATGTCCTTTACACTTCTTACGTTGATTGATACAATTTAATTTCTTTTTGTTTTAGAATGGAAGCATATTATGATACTAGACTGGAATATCATGGTACAAAATGAAATACTTGTATTTTATAGATGGAATACATATTTTTACAACTCCGCAGCTTCTGGGAAACTATAAAAATGAAGAATTCTATTGTTTAGCCATGATAACACTTTTATATTTATGAAATATTGTTTAACTAACATGTCCTATATTCACATTTGTACTTAATTTTATGTTAATTTACACCTACGCAGTTTGCGCGTTACATATGTTTATTCAAAGTCAACGTAATTAGTGTATGTTTAATGTCTCTTTTAATCTGGGCTTATATTGTTCTAATGCTGATATTTAGCTTAACTAATATCATCTCAACATAGACACATCCCGGTTTTCTTCTTTATGGTTCAAAAGACATATGGACTAACGGAATCTTTCACCGCAGTCGTGAGAACAAACTTCCCCACTTAATTTTTCACAAAACTGGAACACTTCTACAGCAGGGGCATGTAGCTTCACATATATGTCTGTTTAAAGTATTGTACGGTATATGACACTTTTCACAGTAATAGCTACAGCAAAATGCTGATAATAAAGATTTTATAATGTTAAAATGTCCTTGGTTGTACAGTAATCTTATTAATAGGATTTCTCGTCCCTTGGTATCGTGTTCGTATACTGATATATCGTACCCGTTGAGGTGTTGTTGAAACTGTCTAAGTTCGTTAATACTACATCCCTTACTCGGAATTGTAACTCTAGCGGCTTCTATTAAGTTTGGTGCCAATAGCTTTTGTAGTGCATCCCTTTTTTTAATGTTATATCGCGGGTCGTTATCTGCAATGGCCATATCCACTACTAACGCTCGCGGTAAACATAAGTTATATTCATTATAGTAATTATTCCACGTCGCATAGTTGATTCTTCACTGTAATTGTACGCTCGCTGTCGGTGCTCATGTGATCAGTATTACTCTGCAGTAGTGACTCCAAAATACTCCACACAGAGCCAAATGTCACTTCGGATGCTTACGAAAACTCATCCACCCTGGTAGTTAACCCATGCCATAATGTATATATTAACTTGATTACCGCCTGCTCTTATATAGTCTAACACATCTAGCTTTTCAGTGTTGTTCCTTAATTTAAAGAAAACTATTCACTTCATTGAGCGAACCTTCTTTATGCGCATATAACGCTGACTGACAATTTCAAAATTAACCACGTGCACTGAGATGAGACCGATGTGGACGGTAGCAGTAACAAAAGTAAACTAGGTCACTTGGTACCAGGTGAACGTATTTATACACTACTCATCCCGACCTCAACGATATTCAAAACCTCCAACATATGTCTCTCTCACACACATACACACAGACACACGCAGGGACATACAGACACACACACACACACACACACACACACACACACACACACACACACACACACACACACACACACATGATTTTATTTGTAACAATACTTGAATCAGTAATTCACAACTATCAAAATTAAGCATCTACGTAGCTGCACAGAAAAGAGATTTACTCGTACACTACTAAAATATAGAATTTTCAAATAAATTACAAAAGACATTCATGCAAACAAGTATTACCGTGCAGCAAATAACACCAAGCTTCACTGATTTGGCAGGAAATTGTAAAGAGTTAAAAAAGAAAAACATAAAGAACATTCAGTAAGATATGATAGCATGTTTCTACAAAATAAACAAGAAATAGGGAGGGAAGTGGTTTGAACATGAAATACACTGGACATCCTTTTATAAGCTAACGCTTGGTAGTGACGGCGATGTCGCGTGGGGTTTTACTAAAGACCGTTTAGCTGACAATTCTTTTACAAAAAACAGGTTTAAGAGATTCAGCTATGTGCCCTTTTTTGTCCAACAGCTATTGGAGCATCATTGCATTTAATTATTACTTGCAAAAAAGCAAACGAACTATGGGAGTATGTAAAAACGTTAGTTGCAAAATTAACAACTCATAAAATTACTAGTAGGTAAGATTGGAGACTTTTGAAACACACCACATTTCCAAGGTCCCACATTTCCAAGGTTGCCACAAAACCAAGGTCCCCACCGGACCAAGGTCAAAAAAGCGCAATGTGTGACCTAATTACATATCATTACCACAAAACCAAGGTCGCAAACCCCGCTTTACTGTTCCACAATTACAAGGCTATCCGTGTGACCTAATTACATATCATTACCACAAAACCAAGGTCACAAACCCCGCTTTCCTGTTCCACAATTACAAGGCCATCCGTGAGACCTACTTTAAAACCCCGCTTGCCTGTTCCACAATTACAAGGCCATCCGTGCGACCTAACGCGCGTTCATGTTCCACAATTACAATAACATCCGTGTGACCTGGTTGCCACTCTGACCCACTTGTATTTCTTTGCCCATCCACAAAAGAAAAGAAAACGATATGTTAATATATTTAATTAATGTAGAAACATGTACAAATGTATTACTCAGATATGATTTTCTTTAGGAATAAAACATTTTGATTTAGTACAAGTGCAGAAGGTCCTCTCCACTTCCGTTTCAGTACATCTGCGCGGACGTGGTGCGAGGAGCTGAGCATACGTGCAATGTGGTGCCCATCGTAGATGCTCCTGTAACGGATTGACATCTGGCTGCCATCGGTTTATTCTAACCCCACACATGAAACATTCAACCGTATCGTCTGAAGATGTGGAAATGAATCCTGCTGCAGCAAGCGATGAGGGTGAGTGAACTCCAGACCATGTTCGATACGTTAGTAATCGTTTATCGAAACAGTTGTAATACTGAGGATAATAAAAGTTTGGGTCACACATGTTAACATCAGCGAAAACAGTATGATACTGACAGGAAATAATGTATTCTATACAATATATACAATATATAAAATATATACAATATATACAACATATATACAATATGTACAATATGTACAATATATATAATAGATAAAATAGATACAGTAAAAAAAGACTACTCGGCTACGTAGCACACCTCATCACACAGTATACATGAGTCATCATCGTACACATCGTATAACTGTGTGAGAGGCGCCCTACACGACGAGCACCAATAATATTCGTGCGACAGGTGGTATCGCGCAGTCCAGCGCTCCATATGCATATGATGGTCCACTACGCGGTAATCTCCTGGTTTCAATCGGGCGAAACAGCGATGACACAAATTCATGTAGTCCACCAGATGGTAGCGAACATATATTGATACAATGTGGGCATATGCTGTTACACGGCTTGCCGAAAAGTGCTCGTGTATTACCTTGCTGAACTCGGTATACCACGCTGAATTCCACTGAACCAGTTCATAATTATTTCGTAGCACTTTGGTTATGGAAGCCGGTAGTATTCCTTCCTTTTCAAAATTTACCCAGTTCGGAATTAATTGACATGTCCGTCGCGTACTAATTTGAAATAGGGTTTGTAGTTGGTACATTGTAGGAGTCTTCCAATCGTCTTGCACTGGAGTAACTGACATAGTGAAGATCGGTAACTGTGGTATATGTAAAAAACCCCTCCCTTTAAGTATACGAATAATACTGAGTGGGGGTATGTAACCTTGTGTAGTGAACTTGTTGTGGCAAAGTGGAACAACCTTGGAAATAAGTATGCCTAGGAATCCTTGAAGTAGTGGTGAATACAAGGTTGGAAAAAAAACAAAATGAGTAACAGCCTTGAACGAAAAGAAAACCTTGAAAAGGTGTAACCGACAAGACCGCTAAAGCAATGTGTGGTATAATGTGAAGGTCACGTAAGTAGCCTTGAGGAGGGTACATAGAGGGGAGAGTGTCATATATAAAAGAGAGGGAATGTATGTAAAGCCAGTATCGTATATAATGGATAACATCGTACGTCAAGCCATAGAAAAGGCGAAGATTATCGTTGCTATAAGTTCAAGTAAATATTGCGATATTTTGCTTAATAATGTGCATTATTTCTTAAATAAAAGTAAAACAAAGTTTGTTAGTGTCGGTCTATCACCCAAATTTGGATTTGAGCCAGTCGTAAAACTCGGTGGATCGAAGAGTGGTGGAGTGGTGTTTGACAAGCAGGAATGGCGTATACTTATGGATAATCAAGGGGTGATTACTAACTATTTCTACAGTCCTGAAGGAACATGGCTACCTACCAAACTGGGATCGAAGACTGTCTCGTACGAAAATATTAACAAGAAAAAAGTTATACGCCTCTGTGATAGTGAAGAAGTTGATGTCTATTTAGGATGGGAGTCTATAGAACAGTTATGGAAGCTTTTGAAGATAATATATTACCGATTGGAGTTGGCAGATACTGTGAACTTTCCAGAGTTTTATAAAAACCTAATAAAGTCGGCAGCGGCAATTCCTGAATGTAACATTCACCAAGTTATAGGTCCATTGCATGATGTATTTGAGGTCAACATAGCCTGCTTTCTGGAAATGGAAGAATTTGCCAAGGAGAAACTATGCATGGATATGGATCTTGCCAAACCTATACCTGAAAGGGGGGATAACGCGCTTGTAGTCAATAGAGGATAGTATTAGGTGTTAGTCAATATGTGGATGTGTTATAGTGCGGAGTCGTGGCCTAAAGCTGTAGATTGTGTTAGTGCAGTCCAAAGACTAATATGCCAGTTACAATCATTAGAATTCGATGCTGATCATGAAAAAGTGTATGGAATGGGTAGATTTAGTGATGACTATTTAAATAATCTAGTTAATAAGTATGGGGGAGGAATACGCCTTTGTGAAAAATACTTAACATCGCATGTAGATGATATAGAGTGTATTTGTTGTATAAAGCGATTAATAGAAGACCTTAAAGAAATAGCTTTGGAACAATTTATACACGAAATAGAAAGATATTTACCGAATTTTGAGCCATCAGATGACGACTCACCCAGTGAAGAAGGTGTGCATTAATGAGTCCAAAAACGTAGTTCACTACATAGTAGTATGGGAGTTGGCGCACAGGCATGCGCGAAAAGGAGAATGGGAACAAATAGCTAGAGATTCTGCACGATTTAACAAAGGAATAGATGACTGTGGTAATATAATTTCACAAATTCTCGAAAAACAGCATCGTGAGTGTGTGTTTGTCAGACGCTTTAGTAGTATGTAGTGATGTATATGTATAGGATAGTATTAATAAAAAAAAGTAAAAAAAAAGATCTGTTTATTGCATATTAATATTACAGTATATATAATTAAGGTTAATTAGCGTATTACACAATGTCTTTGGTAGAAATCCAGGAGTTGTGAGAAGTATCAAAACCCAACCACTTAACGAGAGCTTTATTCCCTTGACGTCGGATGACACGTTCAACTAGATGAATGTATGGATGTTTAACACTTTGTAGTTCGGGCTCATAGAACCGACCTTGAATCTCTTCATCTCGACTATCACGTAATGTGTAGGTGAGTGGGCTTGAACGTTTAACTGTTGATATTCGAAAGACTTCGTAACGCCAATTAGGTGTGTACCCCTTAGAGAATATGCTTCTATGTTTGCTAATGCGTACATGTTCCCCCACTTTAAATTTAGGTGTTTTACGGTCAAGAATTTTTTGACATTTTAAATGTTTTGAAATAGATGCACTATTTTTTTTCCGATACATCTACCGGTTTGTATCCAGTTGTTCTATGCTTTCTTGAATTATACTCGGCGACAATGTGCGGTAATATTGATAGCCACTTATAGGATCCTTGCATGCTGAAGGTTTTCCACATTATTGCTTTAAGGGTGCGATTTACACGTTCGACTATACTACTTTTCAAGGTGGAATAACTACTGTAATGATTGATATTAAATTTTTTCATTACTTTTTTTGAATTCAGCATTATAGAACTCAGTTCCCATATCAGTTTGTATATGTGTAGGTGTTCTTTTCAAACCACACAAAAGTTTATCCATTACATCCGCGACCAGTTTACCATTCTTGCGTTTGATGGGAAAAGCCCAGACATATTTAGAGAATGCATTTATTATTACTAAAATGTATCGAAATCCTTTATTCATGCGAGCGTATGGTATCATTTCCACTAAATCAGCTTGAAATAGATCATTTAAACCTTTTAGTACAACACAACGCCGCGGAAAATTTCTTCTTGCAGGTTTGTGCAGTTCTTCGACAACATCGGCTTTACTCATTTTTTTTGTGCTTTGGATTTTACTACGAACTCTACGTTGAATATCGTTGCAGTTGAAAACTTTACAAACGCCGGCATGGTTACACGAATTACATCGTTCCTCTTAAGAGGTTGACCAATTACATCCTTTGCCAGCTCAAATTTTGTACCATCTATGTTAAGCTCAAGATTTGGATGACTCCACCTGCAATGTACTATAGTACCGTCGTTGCAGGGATAGGTATATCGATCACCTACTCCGGTAGATACACTAATTGTCTTCTTTGCGGCGATTCCAGAAAATGAAATGAAAGTTTCATAAGACAGATCGCTATGATGAACAATATGTTTCCCAAATTTATCCAGTGTCATTTGATGATGAAGATGGCCGCCAAATTTATCTATTGGCATCACTGGTGGACATATAGTACTATCTGTAGTGATAGTCGTAGTAACAATGAAAGAAAATGACTATAGTGGTAGATTTATAACAAGTTCTGTTACTTTATTACTTTTGCGTTACGTAGTTCATCAATTATATATATTATTTCGTTGTGATTGCTAGTATTTCCTGCCGACATTGATCCTAATAATTCCCTTAACCAATCGACTAACTTATTCGGATTATTCCACGGTACTAACTCAATAGGTTTATTATTGTATCGCAATAGCTGCAGTCCACCACCTATTTTGGATATAGAATTTGTTCGAGATCTGGTGGCTGGAGGTGCAATAGATGATGTGGCAGAACGTTTTCTAGGATGAAGTAATGGTTTAATGATTTCAAGGTACTTCTTACTATTAGTTCCTCGGATTTGATCATCAGGGTTATAATTACGTCGGGCAACATGCGTACGACGCAAAATGTCATCGTATTGCTGTAGATCCCTCTTTTTGTATCCCGTAGGAACTTTTTTAAAAAGTAGTTCATATAATCCCGGTGTTCCCTCATAGTCTAGGGATGATCCATCGGGAAGAGCGATTCGCAAATTTTCTCCAACAAAATCTAGTTCAGCATCGCCTATAAAAAATTTCTCTTCTTCAGGAATAAAATGCACACCGTACGTTAAGTCATATTCATCTTCGGTATCTCTAAAGATACCTTCGACGTAGTATTTCGCTAATCCTTGGTATTGATTAAGATACTCTTCAAAGGCGGGTTGAGATCCAGCAGCTAGTAGTTCCGATTTCAATTGTTGTAAAGTAGGAATTTCTACCTCGTCGTCATGTGTGACATCAGCAATTACAGATTCCTGAAGAGGTGTGGGAATGGTGTCAGGAACAATAGCACGCGGCTCCTTACGTATTCTAGAGGATTTCGGTGTATAATGTAAAATAACTTCATTTTCATGTACAATGGACTCCTTTTTTGCGACTTCTGGCGTAAGGGGTTCAGGTTTGATGAGAGAACCATCATTTTTAGTAATTAATTGTTTTAATGGTTGTGTGATAGGTTTAAAGTGTGCCTCCATTGCACGTTCTGTAAGTGCAGTATCTTCTTTCAAACTAGCATATTTCTGTTGCACACTCTTGCGAGCACGCAAAATGTCTTGTACTAAGCGCTCCTCCATTACGACTGTACGTTGACAGTCCTAGTAGATTATTTATACAGCAATGACACAGTCAAATCTCTTACGGTAACGACCGTTATTAACATCGCTTTCTTTATCAATCACAAGAAATCCGAATTTATCACACCAGCAACAGCAAAACAAGTCTTTAAATTTCTCAAATGACATATCAACATTAACGTGATCATCATACACATGCTTGAGATTAGTGTGATCTTGTTGAAAAAGAACAAGTAAATTCGCATTATCACGTATAAGCTGTTTTGGAATTGAAGAATACGTTTGACACAGATAGAAACAATCATTATTTCGATGTCTGCCAAAACAAAAATGATCTCTAATTTTATTTTGTTTATGACATGCTACATCATCAAAAATCATTATTGAATTTTTACGGGATATACTAGGAGGTATAACATCACTATTCTCACTGTATTCGAAATACCTAATTTCCTTTATGGGTGTCAGTAACTCCAGCAGGTACTGGTATTTAGGTTGGTATAGAGATTTGCAATATATATAGACATTTTCAAAACGTAAGCCATTTGGATGTTCTAATAAGCTAATCATAACATTGGTTTTTCCACAGCCGGATGGTCCGACGATTATACCTCGTTTACATCCCCCTTTTAGTAAACCGCGGTGTTTAGAGTACTGCTCCTTGTTAGGAGTAATGTCATAATTTTTGATAGGTAATTCTGTATCTTGCGGAATGAAACGGATGTCACCCATTATGGTACTAAACCACGACTTGTATGACGCTTCATATATATATATATATATATATATATATATATATATATATATACACCACGTGCAGAAAGTAGTTTAGTAGTGAAGTGTCAGTCAGCGTGGTATGAAGTATACATCCCAGCGTCACAGGAAAAAAAAGGTTCAGGATTAATTAATACTTTAATAAATAAATTACCCGTGGAGTTGCATATACCCGGATATCGATATTGTGGGCCAGGCACCCGTTTACAAAAACGATTAGCTCGTGGCGACAAAGGTATTAACGCATTGGACGAAGCGTGTAAAGAACACGATACTGCATACTCCCAGTCAAACGATCTAGGACAACGACACATAGCAGATAAGACTTTACAACAAAAGGCTTGGAATCGATTTCGTTCTACCGACGCTACCTTTGGAGAAAGGGCAGCTGCATTAACCATAGCTGGTATAATGAAAGGAAAACGGACAATGGGAATGGGTGGCATATCACGGAAAGGACAAAAGAAATTGGGAATGGGAAATAAATCACGACGAAGGAAGCATTCTCGCAGAGCAATTTCGTTTAACAAAGCAGTCCTTCTAGCCCGACGTCGTATTGGTGGTAAACTTCGATCATCTTTAAAATCGACAATACAGCAAGCCTTGAGCGCTCTGAAACACAAAAAAATTATGTCACCCAAAAGCAGAATATTGCCAATACCAAAACGTGGGGGATTCATACCTCTTATTCCACTCTTTGCAGCATTAGGAGCTTTAGGGTCTCTAGGTGGCGGTGCTGCGGCAGTCGCAAAAGCGGTAACTGACGCAAAAGCTGCGACAAAAACGTTAGACGAAACCAAACGACACAACCAAGCAATGGAAGCAGCTGCATTAGGAAAAGGTTTATACATAAAGCCATATAAACGAGGGTTAGGTATATATTTACAACCGTATTCAAAAAACTCCCACTGAAGCTACCACGTCACGCCTTAAGTAATGTTGAGCTATCAAAATTTGTGGAGCAATTACAGATTCCCTATTTTAGAGGGATATATATGCGAGATAACTTACCTACACACTGGACAGCTTACATTAAGCGTAACAGGCATATTACATATTTTGATAGCATAGGACATATTAAACCACCCTTTGAATTACTCCACTATTTTAAAAGTGATGGTAGCAGAAACACAATTGAGTATAACTTTACCAAGGTTCAAGATTTTGATACATACAACTGCGGTCATTTAGTCTTACACTTTTTATATGACTACTCGTACTGATTTTCAGTAGTCGTTACGTGAACGTAATGTCGTACACATTTACATTTACCGGCAAAAAGTGTATCTTGCAAGCAACCTTTAATCCACCGATTTTTCTTGAGAATGAGTCGGAATACGTAATGGGATTGACTAGTTTTGAATCTTTCAATACTATACAGAATGTTACTTCAAAGAATAACCAACTCGTATTTGGAAACGATAAAATTACAATACCACCAGGATCATACGAAATCGCGGATGTGAATAAATATATTAATGAGTTATTGAGAAGATCGAGAGCATTTATGCATTTAAGCGAATAATAATACTATGAAAGCAAGTATGAAAGCAACCCATGACATTAACTTCAATGTGGAAAATTCGATAGGACCTATGCTGGGATTTAATAAAACTGTTTACCAGGCTCATAAAGTGCATACCTCTGATACTCCTATTAACATTATCAAAATTAACTCATTAATTATCGAGTGCAATATAACAAGTGGTAGTTTTAAGAATGGTGAAACATCACACATAATTCATCAGTTCTTTCCCAGTGTACCAGCGGGGTATAAAATAATAGAGTCCCCTCAACATGTCATCTATCTACCTGTCAATACATCCACCATTTCGACAATAACACTTAAAATAATAGACCAAGACGGAGATCTCGTCAATTTTAACGGGGAAGTCATAACGATAGGACTACATTTAAAGAAAATATGGTGACGCGCTATAACACATGTGCATGTACCCAGTGCAAATCAAACTATAAAAGATCAAAGTGTGGAAAGGTGAAAGTCAGTAAGCGTTCAGCGCCCAAAGCATTGACACCGCAGAACAAAGCATTATTGGAAAGTCTCGGCTTTACAGTACTACAATGAGTATATTAAACGTTAATGAAAAAGTTGTCGTTGATAATGCTATCGTTAATTCCGAACTGCACACCCATCAGCCATACACTACCAGATTTGGAAACAATGATGAAATCAGGATACCCATTCAGGAAGACATGTGCACTCTACCATCCGAAAGCTATGTCTACGTAGAGGGACGATTATTACGTCAGGATGGTACTGTCTCTAACACCGCAAGGTTCGTTAATAACGGTATCGCATTTTTATTCAGTGAAATTAGATATGAAATGAATGGAATAGTGGTAGATTCCGTAACGAAAGTAGGATTAACGTCGACAATGAAAGGATTGGTATCATTGACGTCCAATGATCTCGCCCGTCATGAAAATGCAGGTTGGTTTCCTACTGCAAACAGTACACTAACAAATGCTCAAGGATACTTTAATGTTTGTATACCGTTGAGAATGCTACTTGGCTTTGCCGAAGATTACAATAAAGTGATTTTGAACATTAGACAAGAACTGGTATTAATTCGTAGTAACATTGATACTGACGCAGTAATTTCAACTGTAGAAGAAGCATTAAAAGTTAACATAGATAAGATATATTGGAAAGTTCCACACATCATTCCAGCATTAGCAGAGGAGTTGGCGTTAACGAAATACATTGATAAAAATGTAAATACGCGAGTAGCATTTAGAAGTTGGGAAACCCACATATATCCCGCCGTTCCAGCAACAGATAAGCATACATGGGCAATCAAAACATCTACTAGTATAGAAACACCTAGATACATTATTATAGGATTTCAAACTGGGCGAGAGAATAATGTTATGCAAGATACGAGCAGATTCGATAAATGTGCACTAAATAATATTCGCGTGTTCCTGAACACGGATCGTTATCCGTATGACAATCTCAACGTTAATTATGATAACAATTGCTTTGCTACGTTGTATGAAATGTTTGCTAAATTCCAAATGTCATATTACCAAAGAGAGGGGCAACCATTACTCACCCCCACGCAATTTACCACAGCTGCACCGTTGATTGTCGTAGATTGCTCAAATCAAAAAGAAGCATTACACTCTAAAGCAGTAGTTCTTCGTGTGGAGTTTGAAACAGCGGCAAACATACCTGCCAATACGATAGCATACTGTGTTATACTCCACGATCGTTTAGTTACATACAACGCGTTAACCAAAGCAGTACGACAGTTGTAATACAATGTCCGTCATAGTCGATGTACAAGGGTTTAAAATTTCAAAAGCTTTTATACCAAAAGAACTCGCCATTTATAATGGGAAACAAATTGCCCATTTTATTTTTAAATCACCGTATCCCTGGCATACGTTGGATGCAGAGAGTCGTCGTCAAGCTACTTGGTTAATACATAACCAGCACTGTATTAAATGGGAAGAAGGGTATACACCACCACACCACTTTCGAAGAATGCTCGAGAGATTGATTCAGCCAACAGATTCTGTCTATGTCAAGGGCAGAGAAAAAGCAGATTACATCAGAAAATTTGTGACCCAGCCTGTTATTGAACTTGAGGAAAGTCCACCTCTTCCTGCTATGCAACCCGTTTGTTACTTTCACTGTGAATCATTATGTCACTGTGCTTTGAATACTGTATATCATTTATATAATACATATATAATGCAATAAGTCTTGTACACATTTTTTTAATAAAAAAACAGTAAATAGTCATTCTCGTTTTTTTTTTTATTTTTTTTTATTTATATCACACAGTATTTGTATAACATATATTCTCTTGCTAACGAATTAGTACATAATATTAATATATGTTAAACAACTAAAGGAATAATACAACTTATTATTAATATTAGTTTCATTATGGAGAGAATATAGGAAAGAAACTAGCAAGTGTCAGTACCCAAACTATTCTTCTTCCGGTTAATATAAATTCATTTGCTTAGCAACCTACAATAGTTCGCTCAACGGATCAGCATTCTCCAATTCCGGTATTCGCCAATGCCCCCACGCCAATGTGGAACACGTATCACGTAGTCGATATCGTTTGTCATCCTGGGACCTAAAGGCAATTTTGTTTAACATTTCGGTATATATATATATATATATATATATATATATATATATATATCATGTAAGGTTGATCGAAACACAAGCATTTTACACATTACTGTTTTATCAGACCCCTCCGCAACCGCTTTGTAGTCTACTTCCGTCAACACTTTCTGAATAACAACTTTCTTAACACCTTTCGCTTTCTTAACAACTTCATTATCAGCAAGCTTCAGACAGTATGACTTCGATCCAGCACCATAAAAATAATAAATCGCTTTCCCTGCGTACTCATCTTTCATTCGTCCAACGACGGAAGCAGTCGTAGGAATACCATGCAACTCATTTTGATAGTTGGAAGTATCATATTCGTCTAAATTATTTCGCATGTGTGCATACATATCATCAGTTACTATCTCAACAATCAAAGAATCCGTGTCAGTATAGAGCAACGTGACATTCTTGCCATAATGAGCTCGTAAGATATCATAAAAAAACCGATGCATTATAATTTTGGAAAGATCTAAAATACTGAATCCGACATAGACGGGTTTGTCGTACGTAACTACCTGTTTCGACAATTCCGCCGTAAACAATTTATCAGTGAATTGAATAAAATTTTAAAATTGCGGTTTTGCAACGTACCGTGCTAGACCTACCCGACGACCGTTATTTTCCCAATGTGTTAACAGTTTAATAACTCTTCGTTTATCGACATTTTCCATTGTTTTACCAAACATGCCATTATTCATAATTTTATAGAGATCCTTTTCGAACTTGTTCTGTGCTGTGCTGCGGAGAGCGGTATTAAGGTCTACGTATGGTATTAGCCACGGACTCTGACGAAAGCGTAAAACCCTATGAATACGAGTAACAATTAAACCATGCTCTATACATTGTTTTAAATAGCGGTAATGTATAACGTAGCTGGTCTTATCACACAGGTTAGGGATTACCTTCTCCTCCTGGGAATGTGGTGCGCAGATCATTTCAGGACAAAACGGATAATCGTTGTGTTCGTCATGCAGATGGCGGGGATAATGTATATCAACCTCCAGTACAAATCCAACATCGGTGTCATCATCAATCTTTAATACGTTAAAGTGATCTATTTCCTCTTGAGGTAACCACTTAAACCCATCGTGGGGCAGGTATTGCTTCATACTCCATCCGTATAAATTCGTGGCATCTAAATATTGTAAAAACACTTTCGGTTGTTTAGGATCATAGTTTGGAACAAACTCGTTATTAGCGATGCTTCTCCGCTTGATACAAGTACTTACTCCACCCCGAATACCTTGTTTAAAAAAGTGATACATATCCATATCCGTCAGTAATTCTAGCTCTACTTTCGTACATTTCAACATACCATCCCACGCCAATCCAGGCAAAGTGACATACTGTGCAGGTTCTAACCCATACACACCCATACATAATCTCCTAAAGTTTTCAAACACGTCAGCCAATAACAACATATCTGATTTTAAATAAATATCAGCATAATCACCTAGTGTATTACACTTAAAGTGATCCCATACCAGTAGAACGCGACAGTATTCGTCATCGGAAATATTTGCATCGCGCATTTTATCATAGAATTTGTCATATGATGGCACCGTGACGTGACGTGCGGCCATGAATCTACAACTATCGACGAAACGTAAATTAATGTATTTCTTTTCCCTGATACCATGACTGTTTACATATTCATCAACAAAAATGTGCTTACCAAATGTTATATATTTTTCACTGTTAACCGGAAGTACGGTAATTTCTTCCGTTTCACTCGCTAACTGTTTAATGAACAGGTGAACATCATAACCACTGAGATTATGTAGAAAAACGGGGAGAAATGTAGGTACCTGATAGTGTAAGTTACACGTTGAATGTGCTGCACCACGATACTTACCAGTAACGTGACAGTGATCTCGTACTTTCGGATTTGTCGGATCGCTCGTAAAGTGCTTGCCGCATATGTAACAACATACACTGCGTTCATACGTAACCTGCTGTTCATCCGTTAATGGTGTCATTGGAACAATACCTTTGAAATGTTCATTATATATCCGTTTTACATCACTTTCTAGTCGTCTTATAAATATCTCCCCTGCATTACTCCCCCTATACAGCTCTAACTTAGACCACGCATCGTTTACACTACACTTAATATAATAACTAAACGAGTATGGTTCGTGTTTACACGTTCTTATCGTGAACGGTTTTTCGGGATCTGGTTCAGCCGTATCTACCGGTACTAAGAGCGCTTCAAAATCTGCATATATTACGAATGGTAGAACCATTTGTTTCTGATAGTTCCGAAACGCGAATATATTTTCGCGTAGAATTCGGTTATGTCTTTTTTTGTTTCACGCCCGGTAATTTTATATATACGAAGTTACAGTCGTGTGACACGTGTCGGGTTAATTGCTCCTCGGATCTAAAGTAATACAAGCATGCATCACAAAAATACATTGCTCCGTTCCGCCGAGTTATTTGGTTGCTAAGTAAACGAGAAAAATTTTTTATCCATACATAATGCTGATTATCTGTTTGGTTACTGACTAATAATAATAAATTAACGTGGACTGCCTGTTTGGCTTTGGTATAATACAGAGGCCCCACTACCTCTGTGACACGCTGACCATCACGATACGTATCGTCTAACCCATAAACATTGATGGAAATGTTGTTATTGCTCTCAAACGTTGAAATATTCGTCAGCTTAACAGGGAACTGTACACCATTCCAGTTGAATAACGTTTGAAAATGAGGGTAAGACGTTGTACGTTGTGGTAGACCCTTTGGTGTCACTAGTGCCGATACAACAGCCCATGCAAAGCAGCAGTTGTCATTATTTCTTACATTGACTATGGCGTGTTTATGTGCGATTTCAGCGGGGACAGCCATATATGCTGAACCCGTGGTGGGCGCAAATTTCAACAGGTTGACCTCTATATACACGAATTGCACCAGGGACCACCCTAAAACAGTTGTTACTAATCGATTACACCATTACTCACACTTACCAGAATCTTTATGCTGAAATTCGGATTGCTTTGCATCCAATATTTCACTTATTATTATTATTATTATTATTATTGCCATTTATTGAACACTAAATAAAGTTATTTACAAAACAGAGTTAAACTTAAAATTAGTGCACAAAAGGTCGAAGTTCAGTCTTGCCAAATGTGAAGACATTTGGCGACTGTTCTGCCACTTAAACCTAACAATAAAATTGTCATTACTGTCTGCTCATTAGGAGTTGGCGGAGACGAATTTTAAATTTATTGAACTCCCTGTGGTTTGGTTTTGTAACGAAACCTCCTGCATGCCATATGGTGGGGTAGATACTGACATCCAGCATGTTGTTTTTTGATGTCTCAGTAAGGAATCCTTTCGAGTGAAATCTTTCATGCATTCACAACGGAATAGATTATTTACACCTGAAATAACATTGAAGACAAAATATTCCATTGAATATGTACCGGGAGAGAAAATCTACTTACTCTGCATTGCAGACAAGTTGGTTTGATGGTTTGAAGTAGTAGAACTCTGAAAGCGTGCAATTACAAAGTATTCTTTGGAAATACTCTTCTAACACCGTCCCAATACTTAGAATGTCATACTTAGTCTGAAAGGATTTCAGTTCTGTGCTTTCCCTACTGTTCAAAAAGTATAAACCAAATAGTTCCACATTACATTTTAATGAGTAGTGTTTCTGCAACTGACTTTGTACTACTTTCAATACGTTCCCTTTAACGTCTGCCATAAAGGTGGACACATCAGTATGCGTATTGCATGGAGACAATCGGTACGACACAATGCGTTGTTTAAACGCATTTCGAATCACTTCAACTCCAGTATCGACAAGCAAACATACATTTGCTTTATGCCTATTGCTTCTGAGGTGTCCTTGGAACGCATACCGAGGTATATCCATTGAACAATCAGTGCAGTGCACACTCTCACCAATTTTTTTAGGTTGTTCCGGTTCATCGCATTGATCAGACTTCCGCTTCCTTGAGTTGCTCAACCCTGATGGTCCGGGTTTCGCATTATCCTTCGCATAGTTTACCCCAGATAGTCCTGGTTGCACAAAGGAATCAGTAACATGTCCATGTACTGCTCTGTTATCGTCGGAAGCGATTCCTTGCACCACATTGCTCCCTGTGGTTTGGTTTTGTAACGAAACCTCCTGCATGCCATATGGTGGGGTAGATACTGACATCCAGCATGTTGTTTTTTGATGTCTCAGTAAGGAATCCTTTCGAGTGAAATCTTTCATGCATTCACAACGGAATAGATTATTTACACCTGAAATAACATTGAAGACAAAATATTCCATTGAATATGTACCGGGAGAGAAAATCTACTTACTCTGCATTGCAGACAAGTTGGTTTGATGGTTTGAAGTAGTAGAACTCTGAAAGCGTGCAATTACAAAGTTAGAAACTAACTGGTAGCACTAGAACTATTACGGTTATATATATATGCATTGTTTTGGGAGTTCTTATTTAGAACATAAGGTGACCGTAAGTATGTTTCTTCAACCTAATACATTCCGTATATAACCATTTGGAAATAAACATAAACGTAAAAGTAAACGTATTGTGTTCAGTGTTCATAAGCACACCTGCATGCGTGACAAAAAATATATTAACAAAATAAAAGAAAAATAAAAAAAAAATAAAAAAAAAAAAAAAAAATAAAAAGTAAAAAACTATAAAACGTAGTGTTTAGTGTGCATAAGCACACCTGCACACAGGCGCGCGAAAAATATATTAAAAAAAATAAAATAAAAATACAAAAAAAATAAAAAAATAAAAAAGTAAAAAACTATAAAACGTAGTGTTTAGTGTGCATAACCACACCTGCACACACGCGCGCGCGCACACACACCGCGCGCGTGATATTAATTAATTCTTCTTCCCGCACCCCACACAAAAAGAGCGTCCGTAACAATACCCTACTACATTATACTAGTCACACACTTCAGAGAGATCGAATATATGATCAAAATAGTAGGTATTGGGGTTCCATGCGGGTGTTGTATTATAGCAGGGGGGGGGGGGTTAAACATGCATCTGTGCAGCTCAAAAAGCAGTTCAAATACAGATCAAAAACAGCTTTTGTTAGGTGGTAGGCATGTATACTCCATGCCAGCCGGGGAGGTACCATGGGTTCCTTAATATTGGGTCTCCGATTTTCTGAGCTCGGTAAGGGCTGCCGGTTACCTTTTCCATCATCCTCAATCTATTCTCATCCTTATTCTTCCTTATCGCCCTCACCGTCTTCCTATCGGATTAAAAGTCCCAAATTAAAAAATAAGATGGCTGTGGTTTCTAGGGTTATAAATTCCGGACGTAAAATCCTGCCCCACTCGGATGTCCGGGAGGGCAGGGCCCAAGCGACCTTGGTCATCGAAAGTATCAACTTTCTGATTCACTACTGCAACATCCGCGGTATCAGGTCTAATCTTAATGCTATTCACCAACATCTTGAACAATTACAACCTGATATATTGTTTCTATCTGAAACACAAGTCTCCTCGGAAAGCTCCGAGTCACCCGACTTGCAATTTCCTCAATACCATCTTCACTCTAACTTTCGATATAAAGGAGGCGTATGTGCCTACATCAAGGACAGAATTGCTTGCAAGAGGGTTTCTTCCTTAGAAAATAAAAATTTTGACGTGATTTGGTTTAAACATTCTGGTCCTAATTTTGTGAAATTCTACTGTTGCATTTATAGGTCTCCTAATGACAGCAACTTTCAAGACTTCTTCGATTACCTTAGTACGAAAGTTGACTATCTCCTGTCTCAGTTTCCATCTTGCGATATCTCATTTGTAGGCGATTTCAATGTTCATAACTCTAATTGGCTTCAATTTTCATCTACTGCAAATCCCGCTGGTCATAGTGCAGAAACATTTGCTATTTCATGTGATCTCACACAAATGATTTCTGAACCCACAAGAATCCCTGATAACCCTAACCATACTCCTCATCTTCTAGATCTCTTTCTTACATCAAACCCTCTTGTTTATAAAACTTCCGTTCTTTCGCCTTTAGGTCTTTCCGACCATTGTCTCATAAAAATCATTTCTACTGTACCTAATTCCACTGTTGTTCGCAAAACCGATAGAACCTTGTGGTGTTTTAAGTCAGCTCGATGGAGTGATTTACGGGATTTCTTTGCAACCTTTCCATGGCGTGAATATTGTTTTAAGTCGTCCTCTTCTTCGGACATCGCTCTTTCAGTATCTGAAGTCATCCTCATGGGAATGGAGTTATACATTCCGAAAAACAGTACCGTGCAGGTCATTCACGTTCCCAACCCTGGTTCAATAAGGCTTGTTCTGATGCAATATCTTTAAAAATAAATGTTACATTAAATGGAAATCTAATAAATCGGTTGACAGTCATGTAGAATACGTTGGTGCTAGAAATATCTGCAAAAGTGTCATCACTAAAACTAAAAAGTTGTTCGAACAACTAAAATGCAATGAACTAGCTACATCTCCTTTAGGCAGTCGTAAATTTTGGTCTTTAGCAAAAGCCATTAGTAAAAACTTCCGAACATCTTCATTTCCCCCCCTGACATCTATTGACGGATCGGTAGTTGCTGATTCTGTAGACAAAGCCAACGTTTTTGTGGATTTGTTTGCATCAAACTCGTGTCTCAATGATTCTGGAAAAGATGTGCCCCTAGTCAACTCTTCTTCATACGTTATGAAACCAATTCATTTTCGGTACAAGCTCTTGGAATCGATCATCAGTAGGCTTGATTTCAATAAGGCGACTGGCCCAGACAGTATCCCAGCTATTATCTTAAAGAAATGTTCCCCCGAACTAGTACCAGTCCTATCTAAGCTTTATACGATCTCTATATCTTCTGGGAATTCCTTCATCATGGAAGTTAGCAAATGTTCAACCTATTCCCAAAAAGGTGATAAGACCGATCCCTCAAATTACAGACCAATTGCCATCACTTCCATTTTGTCTAAAATCATGGAAAAAGCCATCAATCAGCAACTGCTCACGTTTCTTGAAACTAACAAACTCCTTAGTGACCATCAATATGGGTTTAGGCAAAGTCGTTCAACAGGCGATCTTCTTTCATATGTGACCCAAGTTTGGAACAATACAGTAGAGCAGTCCGGTGAAACAGTTGTAGTCGCTTTAGATATCTCAAAGGCATTTGACCAAGTTTGGCATAAGTGTTTACTTGCCAAACTCACCTCGTTTGGTTAAATGATGCGCTCATCAACTGGGTTTCTAGTTTCCTTGATGAAAGACGAATACGTGTCGTAGTTGATGGCTTTTTTCAAAAGAAGTTAGCATTAACGCGGGCGTACCACAGGGATCCGTTATAGCGCCTACACTTTTCTGCTGTACATAAACGACCTTATTTCTTCAACAACTAACCCCATCCATTGCTTTGCTGACGATAGCGCTCTTCACTGTAGTTCATCTCAGTCTACTCATAGTGATAATCCACCTTCTATGTCAAATCAAGAAATTAAAGCTGAAATGGCAAATTCAATCAACAAAGACATTCAACGTATTCTCGAATGGGGAAGCAATAATCTAGTTAAATTTAATGCTAACAAAACTCAGTGTTGCCTTATGTCCGCCAAAAATGATCGATCATTTCCTGTTGTAAGTATGAATGGCTCAGTTCTTAAGTTTTCAGACTCTATTACTCTGTTGGGTATGACTGTATCTTCAAATCTCTCATGGGTTGACCATCTTCTGTCAGCTACCAAAACAGCTGCTCGTAAAATAGGATTTTTGTACAGATCTAAGCAGTACTTTACCTCTCGACAACTCCTTTTGCTGTATAAGGCCCAAATTCGGCCTCATCTGGAATATAATTCTCACCTTTGGGTTAGTGCTCCCCAATACGCTCTCGATATCATTGATCGTATTCAAAAGAGAGCGATTAGGCTTATAAATGACCCGTCTTTAACTTCTCACATACAGTCCCTTGAGCATAGAAGGATGGTTTCAGTACTTTCTTTGTATTATCGTTATTACAACGGCTATTGCGCTGGTGAATTACATTCTTTGATACCATCTCCGGCTATCTTTGCGAGAAACACTCGGTTCGCTCAATCACATCATCAGTATGCAGTACAAATCTCCACTTGTCGTACCAAACGGGCGCAATCCACATTTTTCTACACGGTTTCTAAACTCTGGAATGATCTCCCTAGTTCCTGTTTTCCTCTCACTTATGATATGAGAAAATTTAAGGTAGCTGTTCATAGGCATCTATTGGCAATTCATTATCCCTCTATCCATCCTCCTAAGTGTTCCTGAGTGCTTTAGCACGATAGGCCTTATTTAGCCTGTTCAGGTCCACAATCATAAAAAAAAAAAAAAAAAAGCTCAAACCAGCTCAAATACAGCTGAAAATAGCTCAAACCAGCTGAAACCAGCTCAAATACAGTTCATAACAGATACCTGTTTTCCAGAAACAATCCAATAAATATTACCTATCATATATATATATATATATATATATATATATTTATATATATATATATATATATATATATATATATATATATACTGCAATTAGTCTACTAAATAGTCTGATCCAATTAAGTTACTAGTATGTAAATATTTATACATACTACTATGTACCTAAATACATAGCAAAGGATATATATTTAAACTCGAATAGAACCAATTACAAGTTATTTTTTTGTCAACTTCAAATTGGGATTACAACTAAAAAACTTATCTTAACTTTGTTAAACTTTAAAGTTTAGAAAAAAAATTTACCTATACAAGATAAAAAAAAGTCGCTTCGTTTAAAATGCGATATTTTTAACAATCTAAGTATAAAACAAATTATCGTAATCTCCGAGGAGAGTGGGAAACGGGTGCAAAAGATGCGCGCCGTCGGGGGACGATGTTTGAGTACCGACAAGGCATACTTTACTCCGACCGTTTCCCAGTTTTCAGCTATCTCCGTTAGGGGGGTCCGAGGAGGGGGGAACCAGGTGCAAAAGATGCGCACCGTCGGGGGACGATGTTTGAGTACCGCCAAGGCATACTTTGCTCCGAGCGTTTCCGAGTTATGAGCTATCTCCGTTAGGGGAGGTCCGAGGAGGGGGGACCAGGTGCAAAAGATGCGCGCCGTCGGGGGACGATGTTTGAGTACCGACAAGGCATACTGTGCTCCGACCGTTTCCGAGATACGAGCTATCTCCGTTAGGGGGGTCCGAGGAGGGGGGAACAGGTGCAAACGGCGCACGCCGTCGGGGAACGATGTTTGAGTAGCGCCAAGGCATACTTTGCTCCGACCGTTTCCGAGTTATAAGCTATCTCCGTTAGGGGGGTCCGAGGAGGGGGACCAGGTGCAAACGACGGACGCCGTCGGGGGACGATGTTTGAGTACCGACATGCCATACTTCGCTCCGGCCATTTTCGCGCTACGAGCTATCTCAGTTAGGGGGGTCCTAGAAGGGGGGAAACGGGTTAAAAGATGCGCGCCGTCGGGGGACGATGTTTGAGTACCGACATGCCATACTTCGCTCCGGCCATTTTCGAGCTACGATGAGGGTGGTTTCGAAAAATTCGTCTTTCCGAGACGTCTCCGACGCACCCACCCCCGTCCGAATCGGTCGACCGGCTCCCGAGATACGACGCTTTTAAGGAAAAACGATCGCATCTTGGATTTTTATCAAAACATTCTTTACTGAAAATAAGTAAGTAATGAGAGAACGTAGAAAGAAATCTGTATAGCTGCTTTACGACCCGTTATAATTACAACAACTATATAAAAAATTAAAAGTTTATTTATATAGGACTTCAAATATAAAATTTATATATAACACTTTACAAATTTTACAATTTATTAGGTATTTAGAAAATATTTAGCATAAAGAATTTCTATGTAAAACGGCTTTAAGCAAATTTGATTATAAAAACTTTAAACTAGATTTGAAAGAAATCGTTAACGTTTATCAATAATTAAACAACAGTGATCAAAACGCAATTCTATCTGAATATTAAATAAGTAAAACTAGTCTTATCGCGTTCATAGAATTTTTTCAATTAAAAAAACATGACATACACAGTAAGATCACATTACAAAAAAAAAACATCAATACTAATAATAATATAAAAAAAGATCTTACCATCTCGATAATTTGCTTATTGAAAACTTTCTTTCAAATACTGTATCTTCATAGCAAAGCTGAATTGTTTATATACACAATGCGAAGGTTAAGAATGCATAAATTGAAAACAAATGTAGCACATTCCCATATATGGTAAGGTTTTAGTGAAGGTTAATATTACTTTATATTACATTGTATTACGTAAATTACGTAAAGCAGATTGCACATACAAGAGATGCACTCTTATATAAATACAATGCGTGACGTACTTTGTTTACTTCCTTTTCGCCAGCAACTGTGATATATTTTACCAGTAATGTTAAAATTTGTGTGATGTGCTTTGCTGGTTTTTCTAATATTTTTTGAAGTTGGAATAAACAGTGTCTTTTTTTACGTAAGTATATGTGCATTTTTTTTTTGATTTCAATCTGTTTAACGTGTATTACACCCAGAACTAGTTTTTTTTTTCATATATAATCTGGTTAACAATCTTGTCTAATAACAAACTGTTTTTGCTATAATTTTGAAAAAAAAGCCTCCTGTCTTTTGTGTTTTTCAACTTATCACTTTAGTAATATTTTTAATGAAAAAATCGTTTTCTTAAAGAATTAATAGAAAAAAATGTTTTATGTATACATTATTTAAACAGTAATGCCTCCATAGATCTTTTCTATTATTATGTAGATAGTTTGAATAATTGCTTCTTTCTTTTTACAGATCATCCTATCCAGGAATGCAGGATTATTTTTATTGCTACAGGGAGTAGGTAAACAACTTATTCATTTTTTTTCTTGTAAACATCACTGACCGGTTCATAATATAAATTCGTGTAAGTGTTTATAGATTTCAAACAAAACACGTTTTTAATATTTACTTATGCTTTTTTATAGACACATGATTAATTAGTCTACTATTTATCGTTTTATAACTTAATAAACTAGTTTTTTATCCCATTTGTTTTTATTCCAAATTTTTTTACATGTTATACAGAAAAATTACTTTTCAAAACTTCCTCGATCTCAGCATTTTAATTATTATTTATTGCTATTTCCTGAATAATAAATCAACAATCTGTCTACCACATTTTATGTAACAAGATCACATTTCACCTTTTATTCCCTACTCACAAACATTTTTTTTTCACACTTATCACGTACATCTAATTTTTTTTATTTCTTTTGCAGTAGAAGAAATCGATGGCAGCCAGATATCACTCCGTTACAGACCGCGTACACGCAGATGTTTTCTAATATAATTTGTACGTCTTTATTTCTACATGAATTAAATATAATTTGTACATGTCTTTATTTCTATACATAATTTGTACACGTCTTTCTTTCTACATGAATTAAATATATTAACATATCGTTTTCTTTTATTTTGGTAAAAAATGAGGGTGAGCAAAAAAGCATACAAGTGGGCAAAAAACATACAAGTGAGCAACAAACATACAAGTGGGGTATAGAGTAGCAACCAGGTCACATGTTCTTGTAATTGTGGAACAGGAAAGCGTGGTTTGTGGTGATGAAAGGTCTCACGGATGGCCTTGTAGTTGTGGAACAGGAAAGCGGGGTTTGGGACCTTGGCTTTGTGGTGATGATATGTAATTAGGTTACACGGATAGCCTTGTAATTGTGGAACAGGAAAGCGTGGTTTTAAAGTAGGTCACAGTGATGGCCTTGTAGTAGTGGAACAGGAAAGCGGTGTTTGTGACCTTGGTTTTGTGGTAATGATATGTATTTAGGTCAAACATTGCGCTTTTTTGACCTTGGTACGGTGGGGACCTTGGTTTTGTGGCAACCTTGGAAATGTGGGACCTTGGAAATGTGGTGTGTTCCAAAAGTCTCCAATCTTACCTACTATTACTGCCCTAGAAATATATTGTGGGATAGGCAAGAGAACGATTTCTTACGACGTGTTAATAACAATGGCCAAAAGCACCATATATAACGCCATAACCAATGTCCTACGCTATATCTCATCTAGTAATTACAAAGAACTGTACGTTAATAAGATTAGATATAAAATCAAATGAACATGCTTGGAAACTGGGCACCATATTCAGAGAATATGGTGCATTAATGAAGTTTTGTGTGTTATAAAAACTGGTGACTTAAAATTAATATATCACTAGTCAATGTATGATGTATATTTATATAGGCTAATCAATTGTGCATATACATATATCCTAGGTATACAGTACTGATGTAGGTAAAAGTGTAAAAATATCTAACGTAGTACATATAATAATAATAAACACACGCACACGAACACGCACACACACTCGCACTCGCACTAGTACTCGCACCCGCTCACGCTCACACACACGCACACACACACGCACGCACACGTACACGCACACGCCCACGAAAACGCACACGCATACGCACACACAACCGCACACGCACTTGCACTCACACGCGTTCACGCTTACACACACGCACACGTGCACGTACACACGTACGCGCACGCACGCACGCACACACACACACACACACACACACACACACACACACACACACTTTCACACACACGACACACGGACAGACGTACACACGGACGGACGGTCACACGGATGGGCGAGCGGGCGGACGTGCACACGGACAGACGGACAGACGGATAGACGGACAGACGGACAGAGCGACACACGGACACGGACACGGTCACGGACACGGACTCGGACGCGGACTCAGCCACAGATACGTCTGTGTCTGTGTCTTAGTCTACAGGCACTGGCACAGGCACAGACACAGACACAGGCACAGGCAGAGGCATAGACACAAACACAGACACACAGAGACACAGACACGCAGACACACAAACGCACAGACACACAGATACACAAACACACAGATACAGACACACACACACACACACACACACACACGCACACGCACACGCAGACGCAGACGCAGGCGCAGACGCAGACGCAGGCGCAGGCGCAGACGCAGACGCAGACGCAGACGCAGACGCAGACGCAGACACACACACAGACACACACACACACACACACACACACACATACATACATACATACCCACACAGACACAGGCGCAGCACAGGCACAGCACAAGCACTGTCAGACACAGGCACACACGTAGGCACACACACACACACAGACACACACCCATACGTTAATTAGATAAAAATTCTGAGCTCATATTTGGAACTGCGTTCGTAAGAGGATATTACTGTTCTGTACTGCTCGAAAAATTCTTCTGAGATTAGTTCATTACGGTTAGTAGGATTATCTGCGATATTAAGAGGTTATTATTTTTGCTCGGTATTAAATTCTCCTAGAACAGATGTATCTAAGAAAGATGGTGTACGAAGAGCCGGAGGAAGATTTCTTTGAAAGAACGGAAGCTGCGTTAGTGGGCTAGTAGCACCCTTAATTAAATTACCTCTTAAAGTGAAGCCAGGTGTCATTTGAACTTGAGCTACCGGGTTAGTGGGGGTATTAGCGTGATTTCTTTTAAATATGAGTAGGGGTGGTTTTTGGGTATAACGTCACTGGGATACTTTATAGACGTTTCTTTGTCTGGATCGATTTTATTTACTATTTCAGTTAGAGGTTCCATTAGGAGTTTATAATTACTTTCAAATATTCTTTCACTATCAATGCGAGCAGTTTTAATACTACTGTACTTCCGCTGTATTATTTTACGAGCCTGAATAATTTTTTGTTTTAATACTATCTCATCTATTGTACCAAAATGCGTTTAATGAACAGGTTTATCCTGGACGGATAGCTGTTTACGCTAAACAGATAGCTGCTAATATACGGATCTGTAACTACTGAAAGCAGTTTAAGGTATCTAGAATACTTTTTGCCTTAATATCATGTCATTGTAGCAAAACGGGTTTACTGAACAGGTACCAGTTTACCCTGAACAGATAGCTGTTAGTACCTAAACGGATCAGTAACTACTGAAATCAGTTATTATATATGTATTTATCAAACCTTTTTCTATAGCGACCTTTATTAATTTCAGCATCCTTATTTATGACCATGAAACCAAATGGATCTACCCAGCACTTTGAACACATGTCCCGAAACTATTTGCATTACCACGAATTAATTGCTTTGGAATATTACTGTAAGTTTGACCCAAATAGAAACAGAAAATATCACTACAGCTCCACTCAGCAAACAAGATATTCGGAAAATATGTCAACTAAAATAATGTATTTGAAATTTTTGACGCGGCAAATTATTTGTCCAATCATGTTTGATTATGTTTTGTTGTTATCCCTATTATGGTTGGAACTACGAAGAAAACTATACATTCTGAGGCTCGAAACTTATTATTGTAAATTGCAAGCATGTGGATCGATTGGCTCAAGTAATGTGGGAGAAAGGTGGATTACTTGAAGTATGGAAAGTTTGGAATTTGTAGTGAATACTGGTTTGTCGGAAGGTGACACAAGTTCGGAAGTTGAAGATTAAGAAAATAACTTATAAAATAATTTTGCCTTGATATTTTAAACGTTTTGATTTTTATATGATTTCGTTTCGATTGTTTAAATATTGTGGATATTACATAAAGTGGTAATGGTTCCCTTCTATATTTGGTACTACTCTGTGGTGTTTTTCGATGAACGTGACTGTGCGACG
Organism: Vesta saturnalis; assembly: GCA_036346205.1. Taxonomy (NCBI): domain Eukaryota; kingdom Metazoa; phylum Arthropoda; class Insecta; order Coleoptera; family Lampyridae; genus Vesta; species Vesta saturnalis. The sequence continues at coordinate 56,104 of JARFJB010002421.1, read as the reverse complement.
GTATGCATCTAGAGACACAAAAAAAATTGAAGTAGTAAATAAATGGCGTATCATGGGGTGCGCACGTTTGCGAATCTGAGAAGTAAAATGTAATATTAAAGGTTAATAATTATTAAAATAAAATGTACTTACCCGAAGTAACCGTGTGTGTAAATACAAAATAAACTTAACAAGAGATTGTGGGCCCAGAGAGGTATGTCAGAAGAAAGAAATCGGTAATAAATTATTAAAGTGGTGAAATGGCGGCGAATAATAAACGCAATAATTTTAATGTGGAGATATTAAATGGAGGTAGTAATTACCACACATGGAGATTTAGAATGAAAACACTACTGACAGGAAAGGAGGCAATTGAAAGTATAATAGTAGAATTTAAGGAAGAAAACTGTACTGTACTGTACTAAATATAATTTATTTTGAATTATATCTTGCAACAGCTTAACAGATCTTATTGTACAGTTCTAGCAAACTTTCTTTCATTTCGGGAGGAAGGTGCTATAGGTTACCAAGTCGTATCCTGGAGCAGATTCTTTTCTTCGCTTTATTGCTCTTTCCATTTCCAACATAGTAAACGGTAAGTTATATTTCTCACCAATATCATTTCCAAACTTGATTTGTTCTAGTTCTTGTGAAGACTTTTTAAGCTTGACGGATTCTGGATACTGGGAGATACTACATACATTCTGGAAGTATTGCACAAATACGTTTGCTATTGTTACACCGTCTGTTATTATCACTCCGTTTGATATCAGTGTCGGTGGTTTGGGGGGATCGTTTGAACCTACTGTGCATTTTGCCTTCATCCAGATTTCATTTGGTGGACTGGTAGCGGTTAGGCTAGATGTGTACTCATGCCAAGGTCTTTGTCGAGCTCTTCGCTTTTCATACCTTTCTTTAGCTCTTGCCTGTTTAAAAGCAACCAAATTTTCCTGTGTTCTGTGTTTTTTATATTTATTTAAAAGGCGTTTTTTAATTTTAATAAACTCCGCAATTTCTTTGTTCCACCACGGAACTGGCGCCCGGTTCATTCTTTCCCCTGTCACTGGGATAGACTTCTATGCGGAGTGCATAATATTACCTGTCAAGTTTTTTACTGATTGTTCCACGTTGTGTTTATATTAGCGTTTTCAATTGTGTTATTGAATGTCACCCAGGCTGCCCTTTTCGTATTAAATTTACGTTGTATTTTGTATTTCGGATTTGTATATTTATGTCCATAAGGATGGGAAAGTGGTCACTATGGAGTAGGTCATTCATTACTTTCCACGACATTCTGAGCGGTATTCTAGGGGATGCTCGTGACAGATCAATTGCGCCAAATCCACCAGATGCTTCATTTAAGTGGGTAGGGTCGCCATTGTTTAATATCACCAGTGACATATCACCGATAATTCCTTCCAGTACTGAGCCTTTAGGGTTTGTGAAGCAAGATCCCCATATGGCGTTATGACAATTGAAGTCTCCTAGTATTAAACTTGGTTGTTTTATCTGTAACAACACACTTTTCATGTCGGTGATTGTCCATGATGTGTTGGGTAAATACAAGTTAGTGATATAAAATTTTTTTGATGTCGTATTATTTCAATAGCAAGAGCTTGCAGAGTAGTGTTTAATACAATTTATTTTGCTACTACGTTCTTTCTCACTATTGTAGCTACTCCCCCATGAGTTTTTTCATTGCGTGTAATTGTGACATCTTTTCTATATACATTATAATTACGCAAAGTAAAATTGTCTTTTATTGAAAGATTGATTTCTTGTATAGCCACTATTATAGGGTTTATTTGATTTGTTATGTATTTCAGTTCATCATATTTATTGTTTACGCCTCTCGCATTCCATTGAATGACCTGTTCAGACATTTTGAATGATAAAATTGGTTGGTCACAAAACGACATGTAAACAAAATAAAAAGTAGTTTACAAGTAAATAGCGAAAATAAATAAATATAAATAAATAAAATCGTAAATAGATAAATTTAAGATAAAAGAGTAAGTGTATAAGACTATCATAACAAAATGTTTATCATATATATCACAGTCAGTTACGGCATCACAGTTTTGCTTTGGTCTTTTTTTTTGTACGTTGTTACCAACGGATCTTTTCGTTGACTAATTCGGGGTCTTCCGGCCGTCCATCCTCTTTCTTTTTTCTTTTCGTGGGAATGTATGGATTTATCTGATTCTGAATCTGTATCTGCAGTATTCTTGTCTTGTGCATTATTTAACCAGTGTTGTAACGGTGTGTTTGGTGTATTTAGTATGTCCCCTACTACTTGTTTTTTGCGGTATTCTGTTAGTGGCAGCTGACGCTTGATCTGCATATGATTTGTTCCTTTGTATATACGCTTTTCCATATACCATTGTTCTAGCTTCTTTATAAGTAAACCCATGCATACTTTCAGCTTACATACTTCTGCTACCTTTTCTGGCACTTCGTAAACTGGTGATCTTGATGTGTGTGCACCTTTACAGTTAATGCATACGGGGGGAGTTTGGCAGTCGTCGTCCTCATTGTGTGCTTGTTTTCCACATTCACACATTTCGTTATTAGAGCACCATTTTGCAAGGTGGCCAAAGAGAGCCTAGTCGACCGCTGATGATGATAGCGTAGCTATCGAAACGCGTTCGGTGTTTTTTAATTTTGTGTGGTACGTGGGTGTATTTTGTTTGTTACAGATCCTGCCACAGTTCCAGTGCTCCAGATTTTTAAAATAGAGGTTAATAATTTTTTTAGTACGTACTTAGGTATGTAAATGAAAATCAGTATATTTTGATAATTTGGCGACACTTTAAACGGAAATTTGCCTAGAAAAATATTTAGTAGAATGGGAGTAATGTTATTTAATTTAATAAACATTAAAATCGTTGTTTTAAATGAAATACTTCGATATTAAAACTTAAGTCAATTTGACGTCATATGACATAACGCGGACAATGTTAAATTTCAAGCAACCTATATTTGCAAATATTATGAATGTTAAACAGAAAATGATCCAATAAATTAAGTATTTTGGATAAAACTATTTATTACCACTACGTTTCACATCATTTTGATGGATTTACAAAATAATTTAATCATTTATACACAAAATTTTCATACCAACTAAACAAAAACCTGTCATTTGTTTCTTTATTTGAAATAAATATTTGAAATTTGAACTGTTGTCATTTATTTACAATTAGTAAAAATGATTGCAATATTACTAATAGTGGAAAAAATAGTATATACACCACGGGTAAGGAGATGTCATTATAGCCCACGCGCTTTATATTGCGAGGTGCGAAGCACCTCGCGATAAAAAGAACCCTAGGGCTATAATGATCCATCCCTTACCCTTGGTGTATAATCTACTATTAATAGAGTTTGAAACGAAACATGCGTTAGTGTATTTGTAAATCAGGACAGTTTTGTAGAAATAAATTATTTCGTATTTTAATTTGGTTAAATCACGTTGGGATTGCATCATATAAAAATTTAATTAAGAACGTATTCAAAGATTACGTTGTGACGTACATCTTTTGCAAAGGTTTTAGTTAGCCGCCAGATAGGCACCATATCTATTAATAAGAGTTTGGTTTTAAAATAAAGAGATTGACGTTAAATACATGGAATGAGAGGCTAATTTGCTTGAAAATCCCATGTACCATATATCAAATTCTTCAGACAAGAATTCGAGGTACAAGCAGGCTTGCTGACATAGCAATCTTTCCCGACGATTTTCGAGTTTGGATTCGCAAATGCGTGTAAGTAGAAAACTTAAGTTTTTTTGCTAATTAGAGTGGAAGGGGTTTAAAAAACAATGTGGAGGATAAGGAATAATTATGGTCAATCTAGACCATGATGCTGGGATAGATTCACGTTTATTTGTTTGCGGTCAATTCAACATCCGAAAAAGGAGAATTAAGTAGGGGTTGGAAGGAGTTACGCATGCTGGGGGTGTATCGAACTACCGTTGGAAGATGCTCCGCTCTCGCTGATTCGGATAATATATTAGTTCACCACATTCTTAAGTTTTTTGTGTTGTGTATCGTTTGTCATGGTGACATATATGAACATATAAGTGGTATTCGTGTTCTTCAGAGTTCAAACAAATAATGCAAGCTCGCTGTATACAAGCTTTTCGTTTTTTTGTTATTTTAAAATTAATAAGTGATACTCCTAACTTGAAAATATTAAAGTAAACAGAGTGGATGGGAATTTAAGTAATAAGTGTTAATAACGTTAAGGCACCCTTTGTAAATAATGCAATACCCACAAGTATTTGTGCACTAACGATTTCTCAGATGAAAAATTAGTCATTTGTGGAATTTTACATGGAAAGCGTACCGTAGTAGTCAACCAACGAATCATTCAATACCTAATGGACCCGTGTCCGACCGATTATCGTATTTCAGAGGAGGACGAATGTATCATTGTTTGTTGTGAGGTAAACGTTCATTTTTTATTTTTCTTTACTGACAATAATAAAGTGTGTGTTGTTTTTTTATTTTTTATATCCAAACTTTTGTGTAAATTCTGTGTATCGAAAGTTTATATTATGGATGTTTAATCTTGCACAGATTAAACAGGGTATTTGTAACAAAGTTTTAGTAATAAGAGTAATAAGTTGAGAAATATAATTATTTTAACAATTTTAGTAATAGGTTGAGAAATAATTAGAATTAAGACATAACAGTTAAAAAATATATAAAACGATTAATAAGTAGAATAAATATAAAGCAGGTTAATTATTATGCTGATACAAAAGTGTGTAAGGTTGAAATTACACATATACTATGTGCATTATAACTAGTAAGCACAAAAAGGCGCTTAAATAAATAAAACATGACCTACTAACTAGGTCAAACAATAAAATACGTCATGTAAAAAGTTGTATATAAAGTGTAAATAGTATCAAATAAATCAGTCTTTGAATGAATCTCATTTTGTTCAATTACTCAACAGGGTTGTGAGGTCTAGTCTACAATTGATACGAGTGACGGCGTATCCCTCACATTAAAACCCCAAATAATCATTCTCTTTAATCAGAGAATTGATCATGGATGTTTTGTATAACTTCCAAAGGCGTCGCCAGAAACTTTTCCAGGGGAGGGCCAAAAAATTATAAGTTATTTTTTAATTACATTTATTTCGATATAGGTGTATATAAAAAAATGAACACAAATTTTAATAACATTAAAACAAATAAAGACGTTTTTAATATAAATTGAAATAAAAATTTAAAAAATTATTCACTAAATAACAATAAAAATCTTCGAGAACCCTTTTTCGCAAACCTATCACATACTTCTTCAATAAATTCGGTTTTGTTTGCTAAAAGTCTTTGTTTATGAAGGCTCATCATGCAAAGTCCGTTTAGCCGATCGTTGGACATGGTAGAGCGAAGCCATGTCTTAGTTCGCCTCAACGTACTGAATGAACGCTCTACAGTACAAGTAGTGCATGGAAGAGTCAAGGATACTTGAATTGCAGTATGAATACTGGGATAAAAGTCCTTACTTTGCTTCAATAGATCGAAAAAGTTTGCTTCCTCAATACTGTTATTTTGTTTGCAGTAGTAGGACCATGCTTCTATTTCTTCCCTAAAATGTAGAAAATTATAGAAATTCCCAATAATTTTTGAAATTTCTAAAATTTCTTCTTTGGGCATTTTATTTAAAACCTTAGGATGAAGTTTACCAAGGGAATATGCTGGAGTAGTATCTTCAGTGAACCGGCATTTAATAGACGATATAATAGAATCTAAATAAGGAATGAATATGCTTCTTCTGTAATAATCTTCAGCACAAACTGCATTATAATTCGGCCGATTAACTTGCTTACCAGGTCTTCTAGGCATTGTGATCTCGGTGTCTAATTTCGTGGTTGATTCTTCTGTTTTAACCCAAATAGGCCGAAAAAATTCAATCGCATTTTCGCGGTGTTCCTCAAACATTTTCAGAAGTAGAGATATGTTTTTTTACTTCACTGAGATTTATTTGTATACCTTGAAGAATATTAACTACAGGCTCGAGTTTTGCCGAATATGTAGCAATTACTTGGAGTGAAACGAGAAAACTACTTGAAGACATGGTTGTGTACAGTTGTGTTGCTTTCGATCGTGTAGCTGAATTATTGCCTGTTTTAGATATATTATCTAGACCTTCCATTATATCTTTAAAATGCATTGAAAAAATTCTAATAGATTTATATTTTTCTGACCACCGGGTTTCAGATAGCACAGGAAGATTCAATAATTTACTTCTTCTCAGTGTACTTTCTCGGAAAAAATTTATCACAGATTTTATGGAGCCTGTTGCGTTACGTATATCTCCATCACTTAAATCATTAATAACAAGATTCAGTTTATGGGAAGCACAGTGGAAGAATAATGCCTTTGGATAATGTTCACGAATTCGCGCTTGAACACCATTTTCTTTTCCTGCCATAGCAGAACATCCGTCGTAGCCTTGCCCTATCAAACCTGCTGGATCCAAGCCTAATTCTGATATAAAACCTAAAATTTTCTCTGCCAAAGAATTTGCGTCAAGCTCTTGAAGTGGTATGAATCCAAGTGATTCTTCACAAATTGTGCCTAAATCTAAATTCACGTAGCGAACTCCCACAGACATTTGCTCTGTTCCAGCCATATCGGCTGTCTCATCAGCAAGAATTGCAAAATATTTTGCTCGTTTTACATCCTGAATTATTTTATTCTGTATGTTTTCTCCACAAAGTTCAATTATTTCGTTTTGTGTTTGTATAGATATGTACTTGGCGTTTTTTGGGCACGTTTTGAAGTGATTCAAGAGAATATTGCTTTCAAAATGTTTCCATTCAATTTGTGCATTTTTTGCTTCATCTAACAGCACATCAACAGGTTTTTCTTTATTGGTCATAATATTAACAAATCGTTGAGATCTCTCTATCGATTTTATGTGCCATGATGATTTGACGTGGACTTGCATTTGTTCTACAAAATGTTTATATCTTTTGAATGGTGCGGTTATGAAGGCGCCCTGATTACCTCTATCAACATTTGATTTGAAGACAACACAATGTCGACAAAATGCACCTTTGAGTTTCTCAGAATAGGCCAGCCAAGAACTGTATGTTGTAAGCCAATGTTTAGAAAAGGCACGTTTTCCTGTTTCTATGTCTGCTTTGAAATCATAACTAAAAGAAGGGCACCATAGATTCGTAATCAACATGAACTTAATTTCGTCAGGAATCTGTCTTTCTGATACATACATGCCTATATCTAATCGATTAGTAGTTTTACTGGGCGGAGAAGGAAAATGAGATGACGAATGTCCGGAAACAGCTGATGACGTTGCCGAAACTGGCGCTGCATATAGTTCTGCGAGTGAATTTGATGAACTTGCAACTTCAGGTTCGTTCTTATCTTCATATGCTGCACTAAAACTTTTATCCAGTCTAGGTTTTTTTGTCAAATATTGTCTAATGTCCATCTTGATTTCTAAAAGAATATCATCAATCAAATTATTTAAAAATAACAGTACCCTAGAATTCGGATTCGTTTTGGAAGATTAATGGAAATAAAATAAATAAAATAACGTATTCACACTGACACCACTTCGGAACTACTAGGTTCAAGGTACGGCACAAATCATAAAGGTAAATACTCTGCTTAAGCTTAAGACCACTAACGCTTTATGCCAAACCAACTATTACAAATTCCACACTCGTATATCTCCAAATGAAATAAGAACTAGTGTCGCTAATGATGGGATAATTTGAATGGAAAATAATTGAAAACTGTACGCCTGCGCCAGTAACTGTACATGCAGTTCACTATTCAGTTATTGAGTAATCAGTACTACATATTTAGTTACGTACTTCCATTTACTAAACCGACAGTATTCAGCATCTAGCCACTTATAAGCGACGGATGATGAATAGTACAGAACTACGGATCGTAATCGTGAATTCGTGACGAAATGTAACGAAACATGCTGAAGTAGCAGTACAGATAAGACATAGATACAGTACCGCACGCAATTATTTATTAAAGAATATAAAACCATAAATAGCACAAAAGTTTTAATTTAATTTTTGTTTTTTTTTGTGTAGATACTCTGAATACACTACATTATAATTTGTACAAGTTCAAAGAATTATTTACATTTTGCGTCTAACCAAAATGTAAATTGTAAATACATTTTGTTTTGTCGAAAGTAGACTTTATAAGCAGTTCAAAAAATCTGCTATTGTTACAAAGCTAAAATTCTTACAACATTGGATTTTGAATTAATTGACTACGGGTGTACGTACATATATCAAGTTTTTAAATTTATAGTCCAAAAACAGAACGAGCCGTGAGTTTATTAGAGTTCGCCAAGGGGGGGGGCCATGGCCCCGTCCTGCCCCCCCTGCCGACGCCCATGATAACTTCCGTTGTATTTATTGAAAGGTATTTGTTATAACATATTGTAACTGACTTTAACGGCCTTGCAAGCACTGATTGAATTTGATCATTACATCTTTAGTTTTTTTTGTTTTGGAATTGCGTAATTGTAATATGTAAATGCACTAATATACGACTGTTGTTAATGTTTATAACTGTTTATTAAGAGAATGGAAACATTGTAACTTCATCCTACGTGCCTACGGTTTGCCGACGTAAAGTAATAGATTGAAAGGTTAAAACTTTTTTGGAAATTTGTGAGAATTGTTTAATTTTATAAAAAGTATCAAGTTAAATAATTTTGCCGTGATGACCTCCATGTATCGTTCATTTAGATTGTGATCAATAATATTGAAGTAGTAACGTTCGAAGGTTTACGTCGTATAAGGAAATTTTAATGTAACTCTTAAAGGATTAATGCAATACTTTTTCTAATTTGAGCATATTTTATACCGGATGGATTGAATTAATTACAAATGGTTGTAATTAAATTAAAGGAATTTCTTTTTGAAGAATCATTATATATTGAAGCGCAGATTTATTAAGAGATTTTAAATCATAATGTAACGTAAATTTATGAAGTACTGACCGAATAGCTGATTGTATTTTTGTGCATACGAGGGTATTGTGAAAAGTTGCAAATATTTTTGAAGCATTTTATAGGTATCGACCTACCGATTGCAGACATTGCTGATTTGCCAAAAGGTAAGCAGTTTGTTTTTGTTTGAAGATGAGCTGACGAATTTAGGTATTACATCCCCTTATCGACGTTTGATAAATTTTAGGATTTCATACATTTTTGATTGCGGTTTGTTTAGTTTTGTGGTGACGTATTTTTTTTAAATTATATAATTAATTACCGTTTTAATTAGTTATTTTTGGTTACTTGATACAATAATTTTAGCGCTGAATTTATCGAGATATTTATTGAGTTTTGAGTTTTATTTCGCATTTGCGGCTTTTGTATTTGAAGATTTAATTGAAGTTTAGGTAAGCTTTGCGTAAAGATTTTTGGTATAGAATTTTAAGTAGTGGAGTAGTTTATTTTTGAGTAAAAGTAGTATAGCTACTGCACTTCTAACTCACCGTGCAGTACGTTTTCAAGGTCAGGTTGTCATCAAGACTTGGCGAAATTTCAAAGTCACTCAGACCACGTGGTAGGAAAGGTTTGTACCTGCCTCTTCAAGGTCACCTCAGGCCACGTAGGAAAGGTACTGCTAAGTCAAGACCACAGGTGTGTAACTCTCTTCAAGGTTATGTCTCTAGTCCCCGCTTCAAGGTCATTATAGTTCTGAAGGTCATTGCCCTCGGTCTCAGACAAGTCTATGCATGTTTCGAGGCCACGCCCTATTCTGGGAAACAAAGGTGGCCCATTGTTTAAAGTCTATGCTTTCAAGGTCAGAGAACAAAGACGATCTATTGTTTTGGCTGAGTCATTCTGAAATTCTAGGAAATCAATAACAAAGACGATGCATTGTTCAAAATCTATGCTTTCAAGGCCACATGAAAGAACAAAGACTATCTCTTGTACCGTTAGAAATAGATTGTTATCTCAATTCTAGGAAATCAAGAAACGCTTCAAAGTCTATGCTTACAATTTTCAAGGTAAAAGAACAAAAGCGATTCATTCTTCTGGTCGAGTTATAAAAATAAATTGTTATTTCAATTCTGAGAAATCAATAACAAAGGCGACGCTTCAAAGTCTATGCTTATAATTTTCAAGGTAAATGAACAAAGACGATTCATTGTTCAGTTAGAAATAGATTGTTATCTAAAGACATCTCTTTCAGGAACAAAGATGATCCATTGTCAACGATTTAAAGTTTATGCTTAGAAGGTCACACCTCTGATAACAAAGACGATCCATTCATCTCAATTCTAGGAAATCAAGAGCCCTGAGGTGCATGTTTCAAAGCCACGCCCTCTAAACAGGTGGCCGTTCTCCTAAACAGGTAGCCGTTTCCTAAAAACAGGTAGCTGTTTCCTAAAAACAGGTAACCGTTTCCTAAAAACAGGTAACCGTTTCTAAAAACAGGTAGCCGTTTCAAAACAGGGGTCCGTTTCAAAACAGATAGCTGTTTCGCAACCGTTTATACGACCACATCTCAATTCCAGGAAATCAAAAGGGGCCCATTGTTCAAAGTCTATGCTTATAAGGTCACATCTGATAACAAAGGTGATTCATTGTTTTTGAGTCATAGCTTCAAATTCTAGGAAATCAATAACAAAGACGATGCATTGTTCAAAGTCTATGTTTACAATTTTCAAGGCCACATGAGAGAACAAAAGCGATTCATTGTTCTGGTCGAGTTATAAGAAATAGATTGTTATCTCAATTCTAGGAAATCAATAACAAAGACGACGCTTCAAAGTTTACGTTTACAAGGTCACATGAGAGAACAAAGACGATCTATTGTTTTATGAGTTATAAAAATAGATTGTTATCTAAATTCTGAGAAATCAAGAATAAAGGCGGTCCATTGTCAACGATTTAAAGTTTATGCTTACAAGGTCACACCTCTGATAACAAAGACGATCCATTGTTCAGTTAGAAATAAATTGTTATCTCAATTCTAGGAAATCAAGAATAAAGGCGATCCATTGTTCAAAGTCTATGCTTACAATTTTCAAGGTAAAAGAACAAAAGTGATTCATTCTTCTGGTCGAGTTATAAAAAATAAATTGTAATCTCAATTCTAGGAAATCAAGAACAAAGACGACGCTTCAAAGTCTATGCTTACAATTTTCAAGGTAAAAGAATAAAGACGATCTATTGTTGAGTCGTAGCTTCTAAAATTCTGAGAACAAAGACGATGCATTGCTCAGACTGATTAGGTCATCTAACAAGTAAAATATTTTTTTATAAGACTACCACAATATACAGATAAAAATTGATTTAAGTAAATATACATGGGACTTAACATACCTTTGCTGGATCATATAACATTCCTACAACCATATGTAAACATGCTCACTTCGTAGTGTTTAGTCGTAGTGCAGTTGCGGACAAGTAAAGTCATGAAAAAAGCAATAAAATCGCTCCTGGATACCTCATGTAATAACAATATGAATAATAACAACATTTTGTTGTTCATGCTGTCAAAATAGTGATAGTAGTAATAGTAGCAAAAATGATGAAGGTTATTCCGACTGGTCATCATCATTTCAACATAGGGCTGAGGTGTATAAACAGGCAGCTAATGAATACTTAATCGATTGTGCTTCCTATAAACTATCGAACGATACGCATATTGAAATTGGATATAGTACACACCTTAACCTTGCACCAGTAGTGCGTATGGGATGTGGCAACAACGTGGTATTAGACGTGAAGGAATGGAATGAACTTTTAAGATGGTATTCATATGTAGAAATACAATTTCTTCGATCCCAAGAAATTGAAAGCCAAATTGATTGGTCACATGTAAACGAGGAGGATATAATACATGAGCAAGATTACGAATCTCTATCTAGTAATCTCGGTATTTATTACAATTGGGAATTGCTTAAAGGATATGAGAGAATTTTGAAAACTGTTATGATAGAAAACTACAACTGTTGTTCGTGTACATTCAACGCCCATAACATAGAAGGAACTATTCGATTTGAAGGATATAATAAGCTATAGATTGGAATTTCTTGAATCTTACAATCTGGTGTGTTTCTATGAAAATTCATACGACAAGTGGTTGACTACCGTCGTTTTCGTGAGAAGGAATTCGGTGATGATGACATTTATAAAGACATTGATGATGTTATAAATGCCAAGTATAATATTAATTCACATAACACTGTATGTTTAATGGAAATATTGTACTATCGCCCTGCTTATCTAATGTATAGCATTTACTAAAATAAAGTTTTACACGATTTTAGGTATAAATACCCTACCCTATCCCTCAAGGTGAACAATGATAGGTAAGAAGCGGAAGAGTGCAGGTGGTTTAGTGTAATACACTAATCAATAAACTTCCGGTGGAATTGCATTTACCCGGTTACCAGTATTGTGGTCCTGGTACAAAATTAGAGAAACGACTAGCACGCGGTGACCCCGGTATTAATCAATTAGATGCGCAATGCAAACTGCATGATATCAGTTATAGAGACTACCAAGATTTAGAAAGTCGACATAGAGCAGATAAAATTTTAGAAGAAAAAGCTTGGGAACGCTTTAAATCGGTAGACGCCACATTAGGTGAACGAGCTGCAGCTTTAGCAGTCGGTACCACCATGAAGGCAAAGAGAAAATTTGGGATGGGGTGTCGGTCCAAGAAGAAGAAGAATGGTGAAAGTTTATTGCATGTACGGAAAACAATAGCTAAAGAAATGAAGGCTAACGGAGATTTCACCGACACAATAAAGTCAGCACTGTCAACGGCAAAACGTGTAGTAAAAAGGTTGGGGGGAAAGAAAAACATTAAAGTTCCTAGAGTAATTCCCTTACCTAAACAAGGAGGTGTTTTGCCATTTCTTATTCCGTTATTCGCAGGATTATCAGCAATCGGTGCTTTAGCTGGCGGTGCATCGGGAATTGCCAAAGCAGTCAATGATGCAAAAATGCCAAAAATTGCAAGAGGAGACATCGCGCCATAATCGTATGATGGAATCGATCGCTGGTGGCGCATTCTATCTAAAACCATACAAATCTGGAGGTGCATTATACTTAAAACCGTTTCCAAAAACTGAGTAGATTACCCGAAAGAGCGTTAACAGATATTGATTTAAAGAAATACACAAAAGGTGTACCATACTTTAGGGTATTTTTATGAGAGATAGCCTGCCTAAATTACCACAGAAAATGAATCTGGAATCATCAACTTAGATAGTCAGAGTGGACCGGTACACATTGGGTTTGCTACAAAAGCGTGGTGAAAAGGTATGGTATTACGATAGTTTCGGTAATCTTCGACCACCAGTTGAAGCGATTAACTACTTTCGGGGATGTAAAATTTATTATAATTACAATCAAGATCAGGAATTTAATAGCATTATTTGCGGGCACCTATGCCTACAATTTCTATATAAATAATTGACATAACCTTAAATTTTCTCAGTTATGTCAATAACATTCAGTTTAGAAGGTGTTGGTAACATAGCTAGCTGCAACTTCTACCCACCGATAGAGCTAGATTTGGAGAAGAAATACGTTGTTGGATTGGTGGGATTTTACGGTTGCAACAGCATTAGAAACATTTATACGGGCAACGATAGATTTTATTTTAGAACAAATTCATCTCATTTGCGAGTGATTAATATTCCACACGGTGCCTATGAGTTAGATGAAATTAGTGCTTACTTGAAATCAAAGATACCCACAGAAAAATTTTTCATTAGGGCAAACAACAATACGCTTAAGTGTGAGATAAACAGTTCATTTGAGATCGATTTTACTAAAGAGAGTAGCATTGGCCGCATGCTCGGGTTTGAGCCTGGAATACTAAAAGCGAACGTTCTCACACATCTGCGTTAGACATCCAAATAATTAAACACACTAATCTGCATGTGGAGTGCAACATTATAAAGGGATCTTATCGAAACGGTAAACCTGCAAAGGTAATATACGAAATTGACGTTTCCGTACCCTCGGCTATCGTTTGGATAAAGTTCCAACCAACACTCAATATTTAGAAATAAACACAGACATAATCAGTAATATAACAATCAAAATTGACAAATCAAAAGGGTGAGTTAATAGACTTTGGTGAAAGTGAACCATTCACAGTACGCTTAGAACTAAAAGAACATGGGTCTGCGAATTAATCACAGGACAATTCCATACAAAAGACCCAATCAACCCTCATTGCAGTTAACATCTGCAGAGAAATACTTTTTAACATCAATTGGATTGAAAGTTCTGAGTGACCAAACCATTAAACGTGTTTCAAAGCGTACATTTTAATAGAATTAATGTATCTCTAAGAAATATTAAATTTGTTGAATGAAGTTTACTTTAATGTCTATCTCTTTTCCACAATGATATGTCCTGCTTACACACATCTGAAGCTGAATGCATTTATCTAAAATATGCAATGTTTTATTGAACAATAGGTTTTCTTTGTTAATAATAGCATTTGCATTCTTAAAAAAATTTGTAGGAATGTATAAAAAAATGTAATATTCAAGCTAATAAAGACTTTCTTTGTATAAAACACACACATCTGCATTCTTAAAAATTATTTTTAATCACTTTAAAACTTGTCAAAACTACATCGCATAATTAGTAATATAATAATTAATGAAAATGTGTTACGAGGAAAAAGTTTCGCTATAAATAACAATAGGTTTGCATTCATAAGTGTGCTAATGTGAACAAGGATTTTCTTTGTATAACACATTTATAGTGCCTTCTTAAAATATATGAAGTAAACAAACTGTAAAAGGGATAATTAATAACAATTAATTTAAAAGTTTTGAGAAGAAATTTATATAAAAGACATCATCCCTTTAGTAAATCTTTAATTACTCATCAACCCTCATTGCATCTACACAATGACCGAATCATTAAACATCTTTCAAAACGTACATTTTGATGATGCTATAATTAAATCAGATATTCACACCTATCTTCCGTATGGCTCTTCTAAGTATGGACCTTCCGAAGAAATACGCATTTTAATTCAAAGTCAGGATCTAATTACAGCTACTTATGATAGTTTTCTATACATAGAAGGTAAGCTGAAGAAAGAAGATGAAGGAAAATCATGCAACTTAACCAATAATTTCCCCAACTTCCTTTTCGAAGAGATTCGTTATGAGTTAGGCGGTCAAAGAGTGGACGTTTGCCGAAATCCGGCATAACATCTACACTTAAAGGATATATTTCTTATACGACAAGCAAGAGCAAAGCATTAAGCCATTTGGGGTGGTCACCAAAGAATGAGGAACCATTACAAGTAGAATTCGATGAGGAAATGGAGAAAATCTTTACAGTATGCATACCATTGAACCACATATTTGGAATAATGGAGGATTATCGTCAAGTGATCGTGAATATGCGTCAAGAGTTGATTTTAATTCGATCTAGAAGCGATACAAACTGCTACTATGGTGACGTTGATGCGGAAATAACCTAAATAAAATTCAATGGAAAGTACCACACTTAACCCTTAGTGATGCCGCGAAACTGAACTTGTTTGAAGGAATAAATAAGAATTCTATTATTACTGTTCCATTTCGTCAATGGGAGTTATATGAATTACCTGCTTTAAAACAAGCAACCTCTGATATATGGCCAATAAAAACGTCAACGCAACTAGAAAAACCACGCTGGATAATTGTTGCATTCCAACAAGGTAAAAGGTACACAAAGTCTGCAAGAGCCGGAAATTTTGATCACATTAACATCAGGAACCTTAAAGTACATCTGAATTCAGAGTATTATCCCTATGAAGCAATGCATTTGAACTTCAGTGCTAACCAATACATACCTGCCTATCGCAATTTTTGAACTTCCGATGTGACTACTATGATGAAGATAATACAGATGCGTTATTCAACTACACCGAATTCAAATCATGTCCAGTATTTGTAATGGACTGTTCTAACAGAATGAATCCTTAAAAACTCAACAGTAGACATCAAATTGGAAATGGAAACACTAACACCTTTCGATAATGGAATCGTTGCCTATGGTCTTATTCTCCACGATGCTATTGTGCAGTACAACCCACTCACCGGAGAAGTGAAAAATTATAATCTGTATTATATAAATAAAAATGTTGTTATTATTCGTTTAGTTTCATTTCATCCATCAAAGATGAAAGTAGTTGCGCAGAAACAAAACTTCCAATTCAAAATCATGACTTTGATGAAAAGTCTGGTACTTCAAAACATGGTGATTTACTTCCTAATAGTATACGTGGCATTATATGTGGCCCCTCCAACTGCGGCAAAACAAACGCAATGATTAGTTTGCTTACTGAGAAAAACGGTTTGAAATTTAAACATGTATACGTATACTCCAAGTCATTAAATCAAAACAAGTACAAACTTTTACAGGAAATCCTACTTCCGATAAAAGATATAGGTTACTTTACGTTCAGCGATAATCAAGATGTGATTGAACCGAATTGTGCAAAAGCAAATTCTATCTTTATCTTTGATGATATCGCCTGTGAAAAGCAAAATAACATAAGGGCATATTTTTCTATGGGTAGACATAACGATATTGATTGTTTCTATTTGGGTCAAACTTACAGTAAAATTCCAAAGCAATTAATTCGTGACAATGCGAATCTAATTATATTATTTGAGCAAGATGAATTAAACCTAAAACATGTGTATGAGGATCATGTAAGCCCCACCATAAGCATGACATTGTTTAGGGATATGTGTTCAAAGTGTTGGATAGATCCGTTTGGGTTCATAGTCATAAATAAGGATGCTGAAGTCAATAATGGTCGCTATAGGAAAAGGTTTGATGAATATATAATACCTTAACCTGATTTCAGTGGTTTAGTAGTTACACACCCGTTTAGGTATTAACAGCCATTTTGCTACAATGGATAATAAAGAGATGATATTAAAGCGAAAAATTATTCAGGCTCGTAAAATAATACAGCAGAAATACAACAGTCTTAAAACTACCCGCATTGATAATGAAAGAACGTTTGAAAGTACTTATAAACCTCTAATAGAACCCCTAACTGAAATAGCGAATAAAATGCATCCTGATAAGAAACAAAGGAGTCCGTTAAACCCAAAAACTCGCCTTTGTTCATATTTCGAAGAAAACATGCTACTACTAGCCCACCACACTTCCTTTCACCAAGGAAGACAAGCCCCCTAGCTCAACTTCCGCTGTTTCAAATAAATCCCCCTCCTCGTACACCACCTTTCCTAGAAACATCTGTCGTAGGAGAGATTACTGCCGAGGAAGAAGAACCTCTTAGTATCACAGATGATTCCTGTAATGAACCCATCTCTGAAGAATTTCTCGAGCAGTACCACGAATTACCTCGTATATATGTTGAACGTATTATGAGGGATCTTGAAGGTGCTATTGATCACACTTATGGAGTCCACTACGACACCAAAACAGACAAATGGGCAATTGGTAATACCCCCATCACAATTAAAGGAAATGATATGATCATTAATGGTGTCACGTATAAAGGGACTCCAGGTTTATGTGATCTGCTTATTATGAATGAACCCGATTTAAATCTAGTAAATTCAAAGGATAGAAAGAATTATAAACGTATTTTAGCAGCTACGAATGTTGCAAGGCGAGATTATGATGTAAGTGGACAGATTCGAGGAAGCCGCAGCAAAAAGTATACACTAATAATTAAACCCTTGCTGTCATCACCTTCAACTCAGGGAGGTGGAGCTATGTTTTTTAAGGAACTAACAAACAGGCCGATTGAATATAAGTATTGGAATGATGTACATGAACTAATTCGTGATCTAGAAGTATTGTGGGCAGAAAAATTGGCTGGAAACACCGGTGTCGTAAATGATATAATATCAATTGTAGAGGAATTGTATGAAGATGGATACATTGAAAGACCAAACACTAGTTTTCTGAACAATATAAATCAGACTGCATTGATGTCGACATATCATAACTAAAATGCCTTTTGATAAATTTGGACGGTCACATGCCCAGTATCAATTTAAGAAATTAACCCCTCAGTTTCAACTTATTGATGATAATCAATTTGATATCGAGAATAAGAGACTCAGCAATGTTGCCAACCCCATAGATCCTCAAGATGTCATCACCAAGCAATACTATTTATCGACAAGGTTGAATTTGGATGGAAACCGTTTGACCCAGTTGGCGGATCCGGAAGAAGATGGTGATGCTATAAGTAAAGGATACCTTGATTTTTGTCTGCAAGCAATTCAGAAAGCTGTTAAAGGGAACTTTAACGCTTATCTAGTGTTGGAGGAAAAACTACATCAACTTAAAGAAATTGTGGATCATGTCCAAATTACAACTCGTCAATGAATTGCACAAACCTGCAAGAAAAAATTTTAAACGAAGGCGCACAATAATTAAGGGATATGATGACCTCTGGCAAGCAGATTTGGCCGAATTTAACACATATGCCAAACAAAATAAGGGCTACAAGTATATTTTAGTAGTTATTGACTGTTTTTCGAAATACTTGTGGACCAAAGGATTAAAACAAAACGGGCTTGAAGTTGCCAAGGCCATGCAGGCAATCTTCAAAACGGCCGGAAACCTTCCAATTTGCAGACAGATGCAGGAAAAGAATTCTACAATGACCATTTCACTAAACTAATGCAGCGTTATGGGTCAACCATTACTCCACCTATAGTACAAAGAAGGCAGCAATTGCGGAACGAGTGATCAGGACCGTTAAGTCTGCCCTATACAAGTCATTCAGCCTACAGGGTAAATATAAATGGATTGATACAATTGATACCGTAACGATGGATTATAACAATCGTAAGCATAGAACTATAGGAATGAAGCCCAAAGATGTCGGTAATCATACAAAGCTAGATGCTTACACTCACATAAAAATAGTTGATAGGAATCGTTATTGTGTGGGTGACATAGTACGAATCAGTAAGTTTAAAAGTATTTTCGCTAAAGGATACACCCCAATTGGTCAAGTGAACTATTCAAGATTGTGAAAGTTTGCATTACTAACCCAACCACCTACATGTTGGAGGACATGAAAGGATCACCTGTACTGGGAGGCTTTTATGAACGTGAATTACAGAAAACAAAGCATCCGGATGTGTACCTTGTGGAAAAAGTGCTTCGCTCCAAGAATAACAAGTTATTCGTAAAGTGGTGGGGATTGGATGAAAGATCATGGATCAATAAAGACGATTTAGTGTTATAATATAGCTGTAGGCAATGTAACTTTTAGATGAATTAAAACCACATAAAAAATTATAATTGTATTTATTTAAATATTACATCATCTTATAAACCTAAAGTATTTCTATAATCGTTTAAATTACTAGACGGCCATATTCCCGAATCTGGTCCACATCTCCATCCCAAGCAGGAATCACCTTTATCAATGTTTTCCAAAATCCAGCGGTAAATTTTGTGATGTTCCTCATTTTCCCACGGTTGAAACTTATATGTAATGTTTTGTTCTAACAATACTTCAATTAAAATGCTGCTGTCTCGATACATTCACTTATAGGAAGTGTCTTTATAAACAATATTTTGTACGCTAGCATTTGTACACAATGAATCACCCCATAATAACTTGTATATGTACATTTTAAGGGGTATGTCACCAAGTAAATTCATGCCATCCAAAATCCTATTTACATCATTAGAGGTTAACGAACCTTTATCGGTACACAAGTTCGTAAAACTTTTAATGGTATTGTCTAAGCTAATTTTTCTATCAAATAATGTCTTAATAATTACTGCATTTGCACATTTTGAGTTTACACCAGTTAAAACACTCATCGGGAATAACAATATTTTGCAATATATTCAATATAAATGTATAGTTTTCAGGAGAGGTCAAAGAACGCTTCAGGTACTTTTTGTAGATTTGATCAGTACTGCAGCTCTTCCTGCTCATTGTTTACTGAAGTACCCCCAGGGTCTAGTATCAGTGAAATCAAAATTTACTAAGCGTTTATCATCATAAGGATTGAGTATGACTTTATTTTGTTTAATGGTAAATACATCATGTTTCTTTGATCTTATGAGGTGTTGATAGCGTCTTATTACGCCACCATCAAATAAAACCTGTTTATAATCATTAATAGTGATTTGCCTCACGCTTGCTTGCGTAGAACCCTTTGATTTTTTTACCACCTTTTCATCAACCGCGTAAGCATACATTTTTGCACGAAGTCCTACAAATTCAACCATAATTGTGCCATGATTTTCATCTTTCATTAAGCCGGGGACCTTTTTATTTACTAATGGGAGTCCAAAGATGTTGTCGGGACTATAATCAGATGTATCGAATTTATCAATGTCCTCTTTAATACATTCATAGATATCGGGAACCGAAAAGGCGTATATGAGACTATCCGTATCCGTGTACAAGAGCTTAGCACTATTATGGAACTTGGGTAGCGTGTAACCGTAATGAAAATTATATAAAAAGTTTTGAAACGTCTAAAACACTGAATCCTGCATATATAGGTTTATTGAAATATACTTCAAGCTTATTCATTTCAATGATAAGCATATCATTGTCAAATATTGTACAACTATGAAAATTTGGTTTTGATATGTAAGCACGAGCACCATAGCGACCCTCCCATTTGGTTACTAAACGTATGTCCTTATGCTTACGTACATTTTCCATCAGCTTCCCGAAAACACTATTAATCATTAATTTATAGAAATTTTTATCGAATTCATTTTGAGATTGCTGACGCATGGCTGTATTTAAATCTATGTATTTTTTAACCACGGGACTGTTTAAAACGTAATATACGGTGTACTTTTACCAACTTCAATCCATATTTTAAATATACTTTAAATTTCTGTAATGAATTACATAATTACGTTTTGGATACAAGGTAAGCAGTAATTTTTCATTTTGGAATCAGGCGTGGTGGAACCATATGTTCGGGTGCCAGCGGTAGATCACTGTGACTCTCATGTAATTCTATAGGATAGTCTAAATCACACTCGACTATATAACCAATTTCCGAATCATCAGGATGGTTTATTAAATCTAAACTTTCAAAATTAGCTTCATCAACAAAAGAAAAATCGCCAAATGGTAGAAATTCTGACATGGCGGCTCCATATAAATTATTCACGTCGTAGTACATTAAATACACACTTTCGGAGGTGGGATCAAATTTTTCCCCATGTACTTATTGTTAGCTTTAGCATACCGATTTGAACATTGAGCTACACCACCTCTAATCCCTCTTTCAATAAACATTAACATATCAATGTCTGTAAATAATTCTAACTTTACTTGTGTAATTTTAAGCATAGCATCGAATGCTAAACCGGGAGCTGTATAATAGTGTAGAGGATCAAGGTCGTAAGTACTTAAACAAGTTTGCCTAAAGTTCTCGAAAATATCTGCTAAAAGTAGAACGTCTGTTTTTAAATACAAATCTGAGTACTCCCTAACGATTTAATACTAAATTTGTTCCAAACGTTAACCGCATGCGCAAAACTCTCATCACTGATTCCCTCATTATTAAGATGACTGAAAAATGCTTCTTTAGGAGGGAGCGTGGTCTCATTCAATTTATCCCACGTATCAATATACTCATAAGGAAACACACCTTTGCGAACTACTAGAGAAAATTCCTCCTCATTGTTGCAACTAGCGCGGGAAATAATTTTTACTATCCTCCAAATAGTCTGACAACTTTTCAATACTACTGCTCATAAATCTGAAAGAGTCAATAAATCTAAACTTAATTTTGGTGCCTTCCATTACCTTTGTGAAAGAGATATATCTTTCTTTGTTTATGGGTAGCAGTGAAATCAAACCGGGAACACTAGCCAATTCTCTAATGATGAAATGAGAATCATAACCTGATAAATTATGGAACACAACTGGCAGAATGTGGAGTCTGTATAGTTTAGGTTACATGCCTGGTGCGCTGCCCCGAAATGCTCCTGTAAGATGATTATGGTCTCTAACTTTTATATCAGAATTAGTAAATGGTTTCGACAAATGTGACAAATCGTGGTGCTTTCAAATTGCTCAACCTGACTGAGACTTAAAGTACCCATAGGAATAATTTGATTGATTATTTCGGTAGCCCAATGTGCAATACTTTGAAGCTCGTTAACAAACCATTGAATGCAATCCTTTCCTCTATAAAGCCTAAATCGAGATAAAGAATCATCATATGAACACTTCAAATAGTAAGCAATACTGAAAGGTGTGTGTTTGGAGTGAAATAGAGTATTACCTTCGATACCATTTGCACACTTCTCTAAAATACTTTCTAAATCGGCATAAATGACAAATGGCACCTTTTCTTGGAATGCGAAATTTTTGAACTGTAAATTCATTTCCGCTTCGGTAGGCAGCCTAGTAGAGCATTGATTAAGTTGACTGCAATATGTTAAATGTTTTTCTAAAGCAACGTCAGACCAAAAATGATTCAAACATCGGTTACAAATTACTTTCTTACAACCATGCTTTGATATCTGTTTTGAAAATAAAGCTGACATATTTTTAATCCATGTGAAATGGTATACAGTATCATCCGCGGCAGAAAGTATTAAAAGATTTATGGGTTCTTTATCGCTTTGCTGATTACTCAATACAAGGGGTGCAACTTTTTTATCATTTATACAGTACAAATTAATTGCGAGGTTGTTTAGTTTCTCAAATTTTTTTACATCATCCAGCTGAATGGGGAAGTGAATTGAATCATACTTCAAAACATCTCTAAAATGAGGATAACTTTGAACCCTTTCCGTATTACACTGCGCGGGATATAATGCCGAAACAACGGCCCACAGGAAGCAAAACTCATCGTTATTTTTAACATTAATAACAGCACGCTTTACTGCTATGAAGCGAGGAACTTTAACATAGGTTGAATGACCCCCTCTAAATGGGACATAGCTATTAATATTTACTTTTAAATGTAGGACTTCATGTACTGCCCAACCGGAATCCCTTTCAGAAAACTCCTCTAATTTTATCCGTAACTTATCATACACGTTTTCATTGTACCAGACACGTATATTGGTTGAAATATCAATAACGCAATTTTTTGTGGCAAAAGTCTTCAACTCAATACTATGATTTTGGGGTTGCATGAAATTGCAGCCTAAGACCACATTTACCTTTAGCATAGATTGCCTTAACATTAATTTCACCTTACGTGCAAAACTATTATATGTGTTTAGTAAAAAAATCAAAGGGTCCTTAATGTTTGACATATTGATTATAATTCCTGTAAGCAGCCTACCATTAAAACATGAGTCTAGGGGTACCAACGTAATTTATGCATACCTTTTTATTGACAATTCCACTACCAACCTTCTCTGAAGCATTCTTTAACCGTCTCAATCTAACCAGATAGCACTTGAGCAATGCTAAATTGCTCTCAAGCTTAAGCAAGCTTTCATTGGTCTTATAATAAATTTTATGTTTAATTATATCTTGCAATAGCTTGATATTGGTGTTAACTATACGGATGTGCCTGGCAAATTCCTTTTTGTTTTCAATAAAGGGAACAATGCGCTTTGTTAAATTAACCATCTCACTACTACTTGGCATACTCATAGCTAGCAATATGAAGCACACACGTAACAATGAACTTGTAACAAAATGCTCTTCACAACGGTTCTAGTCACGATTGTAAAAATATGATGCACAAATTGGTGAGTACTCTTTACGTTTAACAAATTGCTCTTCGGTTTACAATAAAACTTTTAGTTAGGATTGTAAAAATATGATGCACACACTGGTGAGTAATAATAGTTGCTTTTTACTTTAGGTAATTTGTTGTTGTGACGATTGTAATGTATCGACTGACGTGGGACTGTTCTTTATCTACTTATATAGAGATAAGATCGGGTAAGGTCGGATAAGTTCGGCTCACCTTTTCATAAGCTACGACTCAACAATGAATCGTCTTTGTTCTCTCATATGACCTTGAAAATTGTAAGCATAGACTTTGTGAACAATGCATCGTCTTTGTTCTTGATTTCCTAGAATAGAAGTGTATTTAACAATCTATTTTCAACCTGAACAATGGAATGTCTTTGTTCTCTCACCTTGAAAATTGTAAGCATAGACTTTGAAGCGTTGACAATGGATCGCCTTTATTCTTGATTTCCTAGAATTGAGATAACAATTTATTTCTAACTGAACAATGGATCGTCTTTGTTCATTTCTCAGAGGTGTGACCTTGTAATCGTTGACAATGGATCGCCTTTGTTCTTGAAAACTGATTTCTCAGAATCGAAGTGTAGATAAAAATCTATTTTTATAAATCAACCAGAACAATGAATCGTCTTTGTTCATTTACCTTGAAAATTATAAGCATAGACTTTGAACCGTTGACTAGAACAATGAGCCCTCTTTGTTCTTGATTTTTCTCAGAATTTTAGAAGCTATGACTCATCCATAACAATAGATCGTCTGTGTTCTTTCATGTGACCTTGAAAGCATAGACTTTGAACAATGGGCCCCCTTTTTGATTTCTCAGAATTGAGATGTGGTCGTATGGGGGAAACGGTTGCGAAACAGCTACCTGTTTTAGGAAACGGCTACCTGTTTTTAGGAAACGGCTACCTGTTTTTAGGAAACGGCTACCTGTTTTTAGGAAACGGCTACCTGTTTTTAGGAAACGGCTACCTGTTTAGAGCACTTGAGGGGGCGTGGCTTTGAAACATGCACCTCAGGGCTCTTGATTTCCTAGAATTGAGATAACAATCTATTTCTAACTGAACAATGGATCGTCTTTGTTATCAGAGGTGTGACCTTCTAAGCATAAACTTTAAATCGTTGACAATGGATTGCCTTTGTTCCTGAAAGAGATGTCTTTAGATAACAATCTATTTCTAACTGAACAATGAATCGTCTTTGTTCATTTACCTTGAAAATTATAAGCATAGACTTTGAACAATACATTATTCATGATTTCTCAGAATTGAGATAACAATTTATTTTTATAACTCGACCAGAAGAATGAATCGCTTTTGTTCTTTTACCTTGAAAATTGTAAGCATAGACTTTGAAGCGTTTCTTGATTTCCTAGAATTGAGATAACAATCTATTTCTAACGGTACAAGAGATAGTCTTTGTTCTTTCATGTGGCCTTGAAAGCATAGATTTTGAACAATGCATCGTCTTTGTTATTGATTTCCTAGAATTTCAGAATGACTCAGCCAAAACAATAGATCGTCTTTGTTCTCTGACCTTGAAAGCATAGACTTTAAACAATGGGCCCCCTTTGTTTCCCAGAATAGGGCGTGGCCTCGAAACATGCATAGACTTGTCTGAGACCGAGGGCAATGACCTTCAGAACTATAATGACCTTGAAGCGGGGACTAGAGACATAACCTTGAAGAGAGTTACACACCTGTGGTCTTGACTTAGCAGGGGGTACCTTTCCTACCGCGTGGCCTGAGGTGACCTTGAAGAGGCAGGAGTACAAACCTTTACTACCACGTGGTCGAGGTGACTTTGAAATTTCCCGTCAAGTCTTGATGACAACCTGTGACCTTGAAACGGGGAACGCGTACGTGCACGGTGAGTTAGAAGTGCAGTAGCTATACTACTAGTAAACGTTTTGGTTTCCTGTTAGGCCAATCTAACATCTGTTCATAACGTTTTCCCGCTATAAATGTTTTCAATAGGCGGCGCCTTTTTGACTTTATCTTCCGATTTTGACCTTTTTGGGAGTTGCTACGAGTGCCCTTTTGTATATTTTAGTAAGAACCCCGCCCACACCAATGAGCTATTATGTAGCACAAATTGCCTTTACGGGCTGGATGCTCTAGTGAGTATTTAGCCTGTAACAACGGAGAAGAGGCACTGCATGAGTTTTTCGTTTTCATCAATGGTAGACATCCTAGCATCCAGTTTACCATGAAAAAAGAAACTAATGAAAGTTTACCCTTTCTTGACATATTAATATTTAAAAATAATAATTCACTATCTTTTAAGGTTTTTTAGGTTGGAAGGTTGTGTCGTGTTCCACACCAGATATTTACAATTAGTTTGGTGCTGCAACTTAAACTTAAATAGGTATTATTCTTGAAAAAATTAGCTAAACCAAAATGTTCAAGCAATATATTATTCCATTAATATAGAATTAATTTATTTTAAGACGTAATGTTTAATTAATTGGACTATTTTACCATGGAAAAAGAAACTAATGGAAGGTTACCCTTTCTTGACATATTAATACTTAAAAATAATAATTCACTATCTTTTAAGGTTTATAGAAAGCCGACACACACTGATAGATACCTTCATAAATTATCCACGTCAAAAAATTGGTGTAATTAAATCAGATCAAGTAAGACGAATTTGTGACACTGAATTTTTGAAGGATGAATATTTAACAAAATCCTTACAAGATAACGGATATTCACTTATTGATATTAATAATGTTATTACACCTTCTAGACATAACCTTAAAGAAAACCAGTTCTTAATGTTGGTACTGGTTTTCTTCCTTTTATAGCTAATGTTACAGATAGAATTGAAAAAATTGTAATTGTGTATGGCATAGGACTGTTTTTAAACAGAAAAATTAAATAATATTTAAGATCACCCAAACATGTTTCAAACGCATTACCATCTTCCGGAGTGTATAATTATCTTGTTCATGTGGAACAGTACATATTGGAATCACAAAACGTAGCTTTGATACAAGCCGTAAAGAACATTGAGATTTTGTAGATTAGGTCAACCAGACAAGTCTGCGGTAGCTGACCATTCCTTAGATAATCTAAGTCATGACTTCAATTTAACAATATGGAAATGTTGTCAAGACAAACTCACTGTTATGCTCTTTTTCAACGTGAGGCTATTCAGATATATAAACACCCAAATAAGTTTAACAGACAAGAAAAGAATCTCCGTTTAAATAGGTGTTGGCATGTTATAATTAAAAAAAGGCATAATGATACGTCTTGATTGTGGGTTTAATTTTGACCAATCATACGTTAAATTACTACAGCACTATAATTTGACATAAGTAGTTGAAATTAAAATTAGTTAAAAATGACATAAAACGTTCTGCATTATGCTTTTCATTGTTAAATAACACTTATTCTTTGTTAGATTTAACTGGATTATTTTAATCGATGTCATGTTTATATTTGTGAATGATTTGCAATTTTTTAGAACTTTACACTTAATCATAACTTAAGTAAATTTTGTTAAATTTGTTTTTCGGTTGGCATTTTTTATCGTTAGCCTTCGACCATTAGAGGGTGTTCTGATTTGTCATCTTCAAGACAGTTTAACAATATGCAATTTTTAATGACCTAGTTATTCTTTACTAAAATTGAATTCTATAGTTGGCTTTATACGTTTCTCAAACTGTTATGTTAATAGCAGGCTTATGCTTTAATATTTCAACTTTCACAAAATTGTTTCAACATCTTTAAAAATTTTAAGACTGACGAAGATAACTGTAAGTGTTATCGAACGTTTAGATTGTATAACTTTAATATACAAATACACCATTAAAAATCCAAAAAAAGATAAGTATTTTATAATGACGTTAATTACTTAGGAAATCTTATTCGTCTAAACTCAGCCAGAACCGGCCCTACATGACTACTCATGTTGTTGTAAAGATATTGATACAATTATAATTGTTTAATTTATGATTAAACACGCCGATTCGACTTGTTTTAATAAGCACGATTGTAACATTAACTTATACATGAGTCCAAGCAGAGAATGATTTGGAGATTTAAACAACATTTCCGAAAAAACTGCTACTGATAGGTAAAGAATGTTTCTGTTATTGAAACTGACAATATGAACACAAAATTTTTCAAATTTGCAATGGCAGGTTTGAGTCCGATGTAGTTTTATCAGCATTTGACCATCAGCCGTTGTGATCAATTTATAAGTATAAGTAAAATTATCCTTTTTGAGAGGAACTGCTATATTTATGATGCCTGGTAGTTGCGTAGAGTATCAGATGTCTTAATCAACTTTCTTCTGTAGTAGGTAAATGTTCCGACTAAAAAGTTCTTTTAATTGTCTCAAAAGAAATTTGGCATTGTAAAGGTTTAATGAAAGGTACATTCACACAAATCAAGTAAGACTATCTAAAGATGCAGGAATGCGAGTTGACGATGAGCTGGAAATAAAGTGGTCCCATCCGTGAAGCTGCTTAGGGCAGTTTTAGTTATTTTGTAGTACTTACCTCCTTCACATCAAAAGTTCAGATTTTCAGTTAAATTTTTGGACTTTAAAGCAGAGTGGTTTGCAGATCAAAAGATTTAGGCTGGGCAAAAGGTGCTGAGTGTTGTTTTTCATTTCATTTAGCAAAGAACGGGATTTTCCATGAAACAATTCTCCCTCATTCTTCACATCGGAATGGCGTCTGAAAGACGGTAATTGAAAAAAATTGATCAATGCTAAACAACTCAGGGCTTCATAAGTAAGTATCGGTGAGAAGCATCCAATATGGCTTCTTATGTTGAAAACAGCTGTGATAGATGAAGATACTCCCGATAACAAAGATGGAGTGGTCAAAAAGTAGGTACTTAGATTCAAGTCATTAAAGAGCATTATCTATTCATAGCTGAAGTAGAATACCATGTCTTGAGTGATGTTGGTCAAGAATTTTTAGAAAGAGTTTGATTTCGAACATAATACAATTACTGTCTATAATGATAACCAAAATGCTCTTCAATGTTAAAAATGAACATTATAATGGGTGTTCAAAGCACATAGGTGCTAAACATAACTTTTATGTGATGCCATGCACATAAATCAAATTTACAACCGTTACTCAAAACATGCGATTTTAAAGATTATTTTAAGAACACTAATAATATATAATTAAAAATTATTATTAATTTTATTAAATACATAATTAAAAGTTTACCTCGAGTAGGATTTGAATCTACGACCTGTACTTTGCTAGAGTAACGCGCTAACCAACTGCGCCATCAAGGTTCAAGCCCCAATCGATGTAAATTTTGTCTTTATGAATGTAGAACTGATGTAAATTCTAAATATAATGAGATTACAATCAAATTACTTACATTAATGGAATGTGAGCCTGCAATATCGCAAGGATTCACAGATACCAAAGCAACTTGACTAATTTTTAATTACGTATTTACCTTTGAACTTATTCGTTCATAACAAAAACTTATAATAAACTAATAATATATGATACCAAGTAGTTATATGAGGAGGTACAAGTAACTTATGTGACCAATTCATAAAAAGTAGGTATGCTGAACACTAGAAATCAAGGCTCAGTAAAACATGATTACACCAGGTTTGTGGATAATTGGTACGTCATTACCCCAGTGACAAAAAAAATTATACGCCGTAGAAGTTTTTGGGTCCTCAGTTCTATAATCTTTTGAAAACCAGTAGTAGTTTCAAATTAAATCTCACTAAATCTATACTGACGTCGAACAATTACAAAATTTACAAGTAGTAATACTTACCTTTTGGGTAATTAAATTGTGTATTTTCTTTATCTTTCATATAAATTTAAACGTTTCGGTAACAATTATAGTTTAAATTTGTATAAAAGGTAGATAAAGAAATTACCTACACTTTTAATTACCCAAAAGATAAGCATTTTATTATGTGTGATATCTGTGAGGGTTTACATTTTCAAACTTTACAAGTATTTAGACGAATAAGATTTCCTCGGTAACTAACTTCATTAATTTGTGATATTTGTAAAATTACTATTCTTACTTGGCCTTTCGAACAAAGCAGTATACAAGCTGGGGTCTGTTTATTACCAATGTTTACATATTTCTACTATTTCACGTTTATAATGGTTTTAAACAATAAAGGTGTACAAACAATAACGGATCCACCCAGTGAAAACATTTGACAGACGTAAAACCTGTGTGTGCTACGAAGACTAATATATAATCTAACCCAAACCAAATAGTTTTTAGCTCCTTTTTAAGTTTTGTTCTGTCATCAGTGTTCTATATTTTTATCAATAATCTATTCTTACCTTCCAACCTACATATACATATGTAGGTATAGGTTATGCAATCAACTTTTTTTCACTATGGCTATATCAACTTATTTTAAAACTTTTGGCCAAGTTTCGCCAAGACCGGCCATCATGTCTGGATGTCTTGTGTGTGTTTGTGTGGATGTATGTATGTATCCACGATAACTCCAGAACGAAAATACTTACGTATATAAAGTTTTGTATTCAAGCTTGTTTTCATTTGGCTTTGACTTGATTAGATTTTGGGAGAAATCCAGCGACGAAGAGGGGCGGTTTATTAAGAGCAGTTTTTTTATCAAATATTTCTAAAACATGCCAGGATATAGACCTTAAACATATCGATTAATTATGTTCTATGACGCGTAATTTAGAGACAAAAAAATTCCTAAGGTAGAATTTAAGAGTTGGTTCAAATTTTTTTGTTATCTGAATAACGATTAATTTTATAAGAATAAGTGTAGACGTATTTTTATTAAAGAAAATTTAACTTTACATATATTTTCTTTACAAAGTTTTTTAAAAGCGTAATAAAAGTAAAAATTAAATATGATTGAAAATGCTGAAGCAATATTATCGATATTTTTATAGAAGCGGGCGGGTTTGGAAATTTTTTTTACATTCACATGTATTTGTTTATGAATCTCTATCTGACATGAAGTTTTAAACGTCATTCTGACACAGATTACTGTTTTTGCTTTTACAATGTTGCCTGATTTCGTTATGAACGCACAAAAAAGAGGTTACATGGTTATCCTAAAAAAATTGAATTTAAAATTATTTCATTTCTTTTAATTTAAGTTAGCATCTAGATGCCTATTAACCTCTGTCTCTCATGAAGCTTTAAACGTCTGTTTGACATAGATTATTGTTTTTGTGTTTACAATGTTGCCTATTTTTTGTAATGAACTTTTATATAAAAAATGTTCATAGTTATCCTAAAAAAAAGTTATTGAAATTATGTCATTTCTTTTAATTTCCATTTTGTAGGTTGGAAGGTTGTGTCCTGTTCCACACCAGGTATTTACAATTAGATCTAAAGTTTGGTGCTGCAACTTAAACTTAAATAGGTATTATTCTTGAAAAAATTAGCTAAACCAAAATGTTCAAGCAATATATTATTCCATTAATATAGAATTAATTTATTTTAAGATGTAACATTTAATTAATTGGACTATTTTAAAAAATAGAGAAATTCCAATTCCAAACTTTGTTTTTTCCATATTATGAGGTATGTAAAATCATTTTTCCCAAACTTTTGAACATTTAAAACAAATATGTAACTTTGTACTACATGTAAAATAGTAGGTATATTGTGCAACAAGTGGGGAAAGGTAAACTTTTCTCACGAGTGAGAAAAGCACTTTCCCCACATATTGCACACTATACTTCTGCTACAACTGCACAAATTTAAAGAATACAAATAATGTAACTTAATATTTATTTTTATGGTTAGCAAAACTAAAACAACATTAAAGTATACTACCTGTTAACAGTTAAATAATCTATTCAAAATTATAGTTAATAGTAAAATTCTTACAATTTTGTATGGTCAAACCCGGAACGTCATTTCTTTTTAGCAAATTTTCTGTTATATTAATTGTAGAAGTTGAGGCGCTTTCAGGTTAATATGTCCCCTCCTGCATTTACTAAAATTGTTGCCGAAGAACGTCTGAAGCAATGACCTGCATACATATGGGGATTTTCTAATTTTAAAAAAATTGCAATTTTCTTAGCCATATTACCAAATTTGTTAATGCCGACTACCTGTCTAGTACATTTTACGTGCTGGTAATTTTTCTGGCAAATCGATCGGTCGAAGAGCAGCATATTTTTTATATATATTATAAGATTATCCCGTTACAGTGAACGTTCTTGACTTTTTTGTTTTGGTGTTATCTAATTTCATCAGTAAAGCCGAATTTAAATCCTCAAAATTATCGATTTTTAATTTCCACGACTCTTCTCTACGACATGCCCTTGCTACGCCAATAGCCACTGCAACCACAAATAAAAATATCAGGATATAAAATTAAAATTTTATTTAAGAAAAATAACAGTCCAGCCTGGGATTTGAACCCGAGCCGCCTGTGTGCCAAGCAGACACGATCCTCTGCACCACTGAGCCTTACTTTCAAAGTTTTGTTTAAAAGTACATATACCTATCTAGCAGAATTTGAAATAGAATTTTTAATAATTATCTTTTTTACCCACTAAACAAACCAACTAATTCCAAAAATTCGAGGAAAAAAGCGAAAAAAATTCTAAAAATAGTTCCTTCTAAATAAACTTACCTTTATTACTAGATATTCCTTGTCTGAAGCTTCGTTTAAAAATCTCTGCAATTGGTCGGCTGTCAATATGTTTGATTTTTTCGAGATGTAATTGTCGGACTTTCTTTTCAAAAATGAACATAAATTTTGATACCTGGATATATTAATGTTATTTTTTATACTGATAGTACTTCCCAACATTGAATATTGTGACCAAAGTACACTTTCCGAAAAAGATTTTATTTTTGTATTTCTTCTCCATTCCATAAATTTTTCGTATGCCAATTCATACTTTTTTCTCGAAATTTCCGGCAACAAATCTAACGTTACTTTTGCAGCTTTTTTCAATATCTCGTTAGTATTATCAAAATCGTTAGGTATTTAAAGCTGAACAGCTGCCAACTGTTTTTGTCGATTTTTGTTGATTCTCCATATAAATGTATGTGGTGTGGGCAAAGTGCCGTGAGAAAAAATATTTCTCACAGTATGAGCAATACATGGTTTTGAAATTAAGTAAGCTATGAGAAATACGCTATTTTTCATAGCAGTTGTATGAAAAAGATTTTGCAATTATTATAGGTAGGTTTACTTTAATAAAATGTTACACAATTTTTGAAGAAATGTTATAAATTGCACCCTGGTACATGATTTATCAAATTTCAAAGCAGTTGTATACTTTAAGATATTTAAAAGTGGCATAATTAGAATGTTCGGTGGCAATATTACAATGACGTCAATCATTTCATATATGATCTTTAGTTTATATAAAGAAAAGAACTCCATTTTTATGTATTAAGCAATTTTCCAATATTTTAATTACATTGGTTACATTTGTTTTCGAAACAAAGTTTGTTGTGAAATAGGTTTAAATATTTTCCATTTCTATAACATAATCACAATGTGTACATATAATTAGAACTTGATACATGTGTTAAACTATGCCGTTGTAAATTGCCTTTCCATTTTGTTATAAACATACATTGCTCACATTTATAACAAGCACTTGATCTATGTTTTAAACTATGTGTTAGTAAAGCACTTTTCCACTTTGTAATATAATAACATTGATCACAATTATATCTAAAATTTGCAGTGTGTTTTTGCAAATGATGTTTTAAATATTTTTTCATTTTTGTTGAATAATCGCAATGGGCACACTTATAATCAGAAACTGCTATGTGTATTAAACTATGCTGTTTTAAATTACTTCTCCATTTTGTCATAAAGTTACAATGTTCACATTTGTAATAAGTACTTGATCGATGTTTTACACTATGTGTTAGTAAAGCACTTTTCCATTTGGTTTTATAATTACATTGTCGGCATTTGTATTTAAACTGTACACTGTGTTTTTGGAGGTGATGTATTAAATATTTTTTTAGTTTTGTTGAGTAATCACAATGTGCACACTTATAATCAGAAGTCAATGTGTGCATGAAACTATGCTGATTTAAATTACCCTTCCATTTTGTTATAAAATCACATTGATCACATTTATATTCCAAACCAATATGTTTTTGAAGATGAATGTTTAAATATTGTTTTAGTTTTGTTGAATAATCACAATGTGCACACTTATAATCAGTGCTTGATGTGTGTTTCAAACTATGTTGCTTTAAATTATATCTCCATACTGTAACATAATCACATTGGTCACATTTATAATGACAACCAGGAGTATGTTTTTTAAGATGATTTTTTAAATATCGTTTAATCTTAGTTGAATAGACACATTGATTACATTTATAATCAGCACTTGATGAATGTTTTAATGTATGCCTTTTTAAATTATAACTCCATGTTGTAATAAAATCACATTTGTCACATTTGTATTCAGAATTTGAAGTGTGCTTAATAAGATTTTTTAAATTACCTTTCTCTTTAGTTGAACAATTACCTTCATCACCTTCAGACTTAATATTTGGATTGTGTTTGATATTACTTTCCTTAATAACATCTGTTTTACTCGTACTAACATCATGCACTAAATAAGGATGATCTTCTTCTTCTTTAATACTTTCAACATAATTAATTTCCTCTTTTATTAAATCAGTATTCACCATAACATGTTGTTGAGTTAGACATACATTTATTTTTCCTTCTTCTTGGGGTTCGACTTTAATAAGTTTATTATCAATCTCACGAGACATAGGAAGTATGTATTGTTTAACTGTTTATTTGATAAGATGTTCCTAATGATTTTGATCTTACAATTAGATTATGTTGCTATCCATAAACCTTTTTTGGTAAAAATATGTGTAAGTAATAAGAACTACAATGTACCTACCTACCGTTTGAACTATTATGAAATTTTGTTAATTTTCGTTTCATGTGCATGAAAATATTTTTTCTCAAAGCCTTAATCTGTTTTCTACGAAGCAGTAGAAGACACAATTATTTTTTATACCTCCGACCTAATGATGAAAATTTCAGCATAAACTCGGAAACTACGATTTGCACTCACAAATTTCGACAGACACTCGGAGATTCCTCCTTAAACTCGAAAAAATCTGTTTTATCTCGAAGTGAGGTAAGAAAGCCGTATTTAACTTCGTTTTCAGTTCGTTTAGCTACTTACTGTGGATGCACATGTGTAGAATTAACATACTTCAGGCGCCATCTTGGAATTTTAAATTGGCTTTTAAATACCTTTTATTGAACTTGGTTTTCTCATAATGGGTATTAAATGCTTTTAATGACGTAGAAATTGACTTTTGTAGTGACATTTCACCAGTAGTATAGCTATGCCGAATCACTGTTCACTGTACAGTGTTGCAACGTCTCAAGGTCATGCGGAGTTTCCATTTTCAAGGTCAAAAATGAGGTCAAATCATTGTTAAACATAGTTGGTTCGCGTCCTAGCTAAAAGGTGTTTGTATCATAGCTAAAAATAGCTGGGTCATGTCTTCACTAAAAGGTTGTCGTCTTGGCTAAAAATTCTAGTGCAACCTTCACCAAAAATAACAGATGCGCGTTATTATCTGAAATTTCGCGTAACCAGGTATGTGTGATAACCAAATAGATGGTTTATATCTGCACTAATGTAGCATAGTGGGGTGTTTAGGGTAAGAATATAAGAAAATAGGAGAATTGTGTAGTGAGTGGTGTGTGTGTGTGTGCGTGTGTGCGTGTGTGCGTGCGTGGGTGGGTGGGTGCGTGTGGATGTGTGTGTGCGTACGTGCGTGCGTGCGGCGTGGGTGGGTTGGTGCGTGGGTGGGTGCGTGCGTGCGTGCTGCGTGTGTACGTGCTCCAATTTTGTAGGGAAAATAATCAAAATCACTTTCTCGGTTCCAAGAAGTCCCTTTTATATATTTTGTAAGGAGAATTGTGTAGTGAGTGGTGTGTGTGTGTGTGCGTGCGTGCGTGCGTGCGTGCGTGCGCGCGTGCGTGGGTGGGTGGGTGGGTGCGTGTGGATGTGTGTGCGAGCGTGCGTGCGTGGGTGGGTTGATGGGTGCGTACGTGCGTGCGTGCGTATGTGCGTGCGCGCGTGCGTGCGTATGTGCGTGTGTGTGTCGTTATTTATGCTCCAATTTTGTAGGGAAAACCATCAAAATCATTTTCTCGGTTCCAAGAAGTCCCTTTTATATATTTTGTAAGTCAGACATATTTTTGAAATCGTGTCACATATGCCCTCATTTTGTTGAGAAAATTCCACACATTTTTTTCTTGGGTTAAAGCGTCTCTGACTATACTAAACGCTGCTTTCTGCTATATTACAAATCTTTATAGCTTACAATCCAATCCAACTTTATTGAAACTCGTGATGTTTGCATAACTACTGAATGTAATTACAGATCCATTAATGCAAATGGTCAAAAACGAAACGATCAGACACAAATGGACATTGAGGGAGGCGTATTGACACAAGACGAGATAGTTTATACCAACGGTGATTGTAAAATTTCTCACGATATTGACAGAAATAATAAATCCCTTCTTGTTGAAATCAATGCAGCAAAAAAATATTGTTAATGTAAATAATTGTTTACCTGATACATCAACCATTGAGCAACGTATTTTTTTAGTATTAGGTGACAGTCAAGCCCGAGGTATGGGACTAATACTAAAGGATTTGATGACAAAGGCAAACATACAAGTGCTAAACATTTTTAAACCAAATGGAATTTTGGAAGATATAGTTAAGGATTTCATGAAGCTAACTATTGATTTTACTGCAAACGAGTATGTTCTTGTGATTGGCGGGTCTAACAATGCTTTTAAAGGTGGAAAACTAAATCTTAAGTTATTAAGTAAATTATGTGCGTTAAAAACTAAGGTAAATCTAGTTTTAATATCAACGCTAGTAGTAATATGAGGCCGGAGCTACTCCACTTCAAGGTCACCCATGTAAATCTTATGGTATTTATTTCAAGGTCAAGTGAGTTTTCTCATTATGCCAGAACGCGCTCCACGCCTCAAGGACGTTTGAAGCATGCTTTTGGCGGGGAATTTAAATTTTTGGAGCAGCTCAAGGTCAAAGTAAAAATAGAAATTGCAATGTCATCTTCATCATCATATTACAATTCTTAGAAGTCTAAAAGTGTAGTGGTCAAGGTCAAAGATTATTGATCTGTAGGGATATCGTATAACATTTCGTGGAAGTGTAAAAATAGAATAACTTCATGGAAAGAAGAAGAAGAAGAAGCCTAGGTTAGCGGATTTGAAGGATGTAGATTTATAATAAAAAGGCTTCCTTGGGTGTGTGTGTGATTTAGTATTAGCAGAAATGACGAAAATGGTAGTATGCAAGATAGGAAACGCAACAAAAGAACAAGTATTAACTATTGTGGAGCGAAAGAAGAGGTTGGAAGTGTTGATACGAAAAATTAAAGATTTAAAGGTAGATTTAGAGGTGTATGAAATAAATAGAAGAATGAGACAGCTTCGAGTATGGAAATAAAAAAGAACAAGTATGAACTATTGTTGAGTGAAAGATGAGGTTGGAGGTGTTGATATGAAAAATTAAAGATTTAGAAGGTAGATTTAGGGGTGTACGCATTTTCACATATAAATTTCTAATGCTTGTTTTTAAGAAAAGTCTGTAAATTTTTTTATATCATGTAAAATTTGGGATTTTGTTCTTCCAAATATTAAGTTACCCAATTAGATGTTTCATTACGGAAATTTATAAAAAGAATCTTTTAAAAACTGTATTTATGTATAATATTTTAACGAAATAAATGGATAAGCATGTAACGAAAACAAATTTCATCTTATTAAAACTGTGTTATAGTTGATGTGAATATTTTACCTTAAGGAAAAAAGAATTAAAACATTTATTTTCACAACCTCTACACATTATAGGTGATCTGAATATTTCACTATAAGAAATAAAGTAAAATAGAAAAAATAAACACTTATTTACAAATAACACTAGTCTAACAATTATATTATATAGTGATGACAACGTTGGAAATGTACGAGGTGAAGCTGAAGATGAAGAGTTTAAAAATAAGAAGGTGCAAAATAAATAAATAATGTGTTATGAAGTTTGATTTTAACTATATTATAAAATCATAAGTTCGCATTTTCGCATATAAATTTCTAATGCTTGTTTTAAGAAAAGTATGTACATTTTAAAAATCATGTAAAATTTGAGATTTTGTTCTAAATATTATTATTATGTTACCGAGTTAGATGTTTTATTACGGAAATTTGTATCCTATAACAAGAATCTTTTAAAAACTGTATTTAAGTATAATATTTAACGAAATAAATGGATAATCATGTAACGAAAACAAATTTCATCTTACTAAAACTTTAGTGACATCAAAGAGATTTTGAACTTGGAAAATTGTGCAAAATCGTTATGCAACTACTTTATGATTTTTACTGTTTATGTTTAATTCCACATGTAAAATTGCAATACTTTTTGATGTATAATCTCTACACTTTATAGTTATAGGTGATGTGAATATTTCACCTTAAGGAAAAAAGTAAAAAGAATTAAAACGTTTATTTTTAAAACCTCTACACATTATAGGTGATCTGAATATTTCACTATAAGAAAAAAAACTGAAAAAGAATTAAACATTTATTTTACAAATAACAACAATTAAAACTACTTTAGAAAAATAATAAAAAAACTAAACTACACTTAACACTCTAAGGATCCATATTGTCCAAGTCACGAAACACTAGTTCTGCATTCCGACCAGTTTTTTCGGTCGATGCCAACTCGTCCGTGGCCTCAGCTAACTCCTTAGTTAGCCGGGCCACACGATTCCTAAGTTCAGCCACACGATCTTGGTTCGAAATGCAGAAATCACGCAGCCACTCCAAATTTGTTTCCCGCAGATGATGCAGCCTTTCCGCGGGCTCGGGGGGTTGACACGTTTCAGGGAGTTGGTGCCCTTGCGAAGGCATGTCGAGCAGCAGGAGGTTTTTACCCCCACGCATCCACCCGGCGATGCTACCGCGGTAGTAGCAGGAGTGATACTGTAAGTGGAAAATGAATCACATTAATAATGCAATCATCATACATAAATTAAGAAATAAGTAACTTACTTTTCGAAGTAGCGTGCAAAATCTTCTTCGATATCACTGTCCCGGATACTTATCACAGGAATATCTGCAGGTGATGATAATGGTGGTAGTGGCTGCGGTAGTGATACAGCAGTACTACTAGCTGGCTGCACCAGCAAGTGCTGCAGTATTTGTGGTTTTTCGTTATTTTTCTTTTTAAGCTCAATTTCGTTTTTTTTGCATAACGCCATTGTAAATGTATATATATATATATATATATATATATATATTACGTGTTATTGCATTGTAGATGTACATATAATAACTGAATAAGAAGTGCAATGTTAAACGTATTATATAGGTGTAGGTTTTGTTAACGTCGGCAAAACAAGCGGAAATGATAAGGGTAATGAACGAACATATGTGAGAGTAGTTCGTTAACTTAAATAAGATTAAGGGACTAACCCAAGATATGAATAAAAATTTCTAATGCTTGTTTTAAGAAAAGTATGTACATTTTTAAAAATCATGTATAATTGAGATTTTGTTCTAAATATTATTATTATGTTACCGAGTTAGATGTTTTATTACGGAAATTTGTATCCTATAACAAGAATCTTTTAAAAACTGTATTTAAGTATAATATTTAACGAAATCATGTAACGAAAAACAAATTTCATCTTACTAAAACTTTAGTGACATCAAAGAGATTTTGAACTTGGAAAAATTGTGCAAAATCGTTATGCAACTACTTATGATTTTTTACTGTTTATGTTTAATTCCACATGTAAAATTGTAATACTTTTTTGATGTATAATCTCTACACTTTATAGTTATAGGTGATGTGAATATTTCACCTTAAGGAAAAAAGTAAAAAGAATTAAAACGTTTATTTTCAAAACCTCTACACATTATAGGTGATCTGAATATTTCACTATAAGAAAAAAAGCCGAAAAAGAATTAAACATTTATTTTACAAATAACAACAATTAAAACACTTTAGAAAAAAATAATAAAAACTACACTAGTTCGTTAACTTAAATGAGGTTAAGGGACTAACCCAAGGTAATTATGTGATCTATAAAATTAGTAGCAAAATTTTGACAACAGGTAGTATAATCAATTGGATGTCAAACTTTAATTGTTGGCAATTTTCTATAATTTTTGGAGGGTATCATATTACATTATATTAAGGTAATTTTTGAGGTGTGTCAAATTACGTTTCATGACAATTTCGGGGGTTGTCAAATTTACATTTTTACACAATTTTGTGGGGGTGTCAAATTACATTTTATGGTAATTTTGGAG
Source organism: Vesta saturnalis (assembly GCA_036346205.1). Taxonomy (NCBI): domain Eukaryota; kingdom Metazoa; phylum Arthropoda; class Insecta; order Coleoptera; family Lampyridae; genus Vesta; species Vesta saturnalis. The sequence goes on along the minus strand of JARFJB010002421.1, from coordinate 16,048 downwards.
GTGTAAATTACATTTTTTTTGGTAATTTTGGGGTGTCAAATTACATTTTTTGGTAATTTTGGGGTGTCAAATTACATTTTTTGGTAATTTTGGGAGTGTCAAATTACATTTTTTGGTAATTTTGGGAGTGTCAAATTACATTTTTTGGTAATTTTGGGAGTGTCAAATTACATTTTTTGGTAATTTTGGAGTGTCAAATTACATTTCTTGGTAATTTTCGGGTGTCAAATTACATTTTTTGGTAATTTTGGGAGTGTCAAATTACATTTCTTGGTAATTTTCGGGTGTCAAATTACATTTTTTGGTAATTTTCGGGTGTCAAATTACATTTTTGGCAATTTTGGCAATTTTGGGGTCATTCACCCCACGGGAAATGCCCAAAAAATGTCAAAAAAATAACTTTAAGCGCTTTGGTTGTCAATCTTTTACGATATTGAAAGGCGGTCTTGGTTCATTATATATATATGTATTGTCTTATGCGCTTTACTATTTTATAACCTTGCTCTATTTCTTATCTTTTGAAGGACATCAATGTTCCATAAACTCGTTGACCATCGGGTTATTGTACCCTCTATCGTTAACTTGAGAAGATATATAAACCGATGATGTGCGGCAAGATGGCAGATATCGCAGCTTAAAGTTAAAGAGCGATTACCTTCCGACAATTGTCTTTGTAATAGTTCTAAAGTGTTTTTGTAGTCGGAAAATAGTTAAGAAAACGGTCACTCCCTAGTTACGCTGATTTTTTTAAATTGTTCGTGTGTGTCTGTGTGAATTTAAATAATATTTGTTTACATTTAATATTATAGCTTCTAAGGTAAATAAGCAGTTAAAATAATTAGATATGAATATAAATTCGGTTTCTGTTACAAGTAGTGAATTAATTAAGGTAATTCGCAAAGCTATTAAACTATTGAAAACTAAGGATGAAATAACCAGACATATTCATATGTTAAGAAATAATATCAGGACTTTGAAAAAAATTATTAAAATTCAAATGTATACCGTAAATGAAAATCCACTTAGACTTGAAAGTAATTTATCAATTCTCAAATGTTATCTGGCGAAATTAAATCAATTAAGACAGACTTTAGATAAAAGAGGCGCTGGTGTAGCAATTAGTTCAAGTAACTTACAGTGGCACGATGTACAATCTTGCTTCAATGACAGATTACTTACAGGTATTATAGTCAATTTAAATATTAAAGATCCGCTAGTATTCTTGAAATGTGCTTATAAAAGTTTTCGAGAAAATTAATTAATGTTACGACAATCAATGCTTAAAGTAAATGTCGTTTTAGAGCGTGTCATTTCATTCAACGTCAAAACCTTGAGCTTGACTTAAAACGTTTGCTTCCAAAAATGAAATTATAGATGTTGGTACCGATCTTAAACAATGGTACAAAACGCATGTATTCGATAAACTTCAGGCAAAATTAGAAGAGTTTGCGGAAAGGATTCGGGATGGGCATTGCAAGAAATTTTACATTTAAAGGTTAATATTAACAATTACATTCCTATAAGGGAGGTGTTTCGACGTATGTTAAAGTACCTAATTTCATAGCAATGAAGCAGGCAGTTGTTAATGTAAAAATAATGATGAATACGTTTCTTGTGGGCCATAGTATCTGCTTTATTTCCAGTACAAAATCATAACGATAGAGTTTTTAGTTATCCTCATTTTAGCGATATTTTAACATGAATCTATTCAGTTTCCTATTAAATTAAACGACATCGGCAAATTTGAAAAGTTAAACAACCTTTCAATTAACTTATATTGTGTAAAGGGTAAAAAGTGTTTCCATTTTTATTAAGTAAGAACCACATGAATAACAGAGTCAATTAATTTACTGATTTTACCTTCGATTCAAATAACAAATGTGGTGCAGAAGAAGGTATACCAAGTTACATTAATAGTAATAATAATACATTTTATCACTTTACTTGGATAAAAAGTATGTCAGCTCTGTTTGCCAAGCAACTATCCAATAGGGATCATAAAAATTTTTGTAATCGATGTCTGAATCATTTCTCTACAAACATACTTTTAGAAAAGCATATAGCTCGTTGTCACGAATTAATACGTGTTCCTCTAGATTACCGATGAGTGACGATGAAAAATTTTTGGAATTTAAACATTTCACATATCAAGAAAAAGTACCGTTCGTCATTTATGCAGACCTTGAAAGCATACTTGAAAAATCCTCTCAGGTAGACGATGAAGGAAGTAATACACGTGTATGTGAAAACATGTTCCCTTTAGTATAGCTTATTATTTGAAATGTTCTTATAACGACTCATTATCTAAATTTCAGTTGTACAGGGCGAGGATTGTATTACGTGGTTTGTTAATGAATTATTAAATTTGGCGTATTGGGTTAACAATATACTTAATATGGTTGTACCAATGGATAACCTAACACAAGATCAGATTAAAGATTATGAGAATGCGGTAGTATGTCATATTTGTAGGAAACCATTTACGGGGATAATATTAAAGTTAGAGATCACGATCATTTGACAGGAAGTATAGATCGCACACAGAGGTTGTAATTTAAATTTTAAGGTGTTCCATGTTATACCTGTAGTATTTCACAATCTTAGTGGTTACGATTCACACTTTATTATTCGCGAATTAGCAAACGGTTTTCCGGGCCAGGTCAAACTTTACCGTTAAATAAAGAAAAATACATTTCATTCACCAAATTAGTCAACAATACAAAGATACACTATAGGTTTATTGACTCCTTTAGGTTCATGAGTAGCAGTATTGAGAAATTGTCATCATATTTGGAGAATGATAAAAAAAATATTACCCGATCAAATTGTAATAGTGATAATGAATTTAATTTATTAGTTTGTAAGGGAGTCTTTCCATATGAATATGTTGATTCTTGGGATAAACTTAATGAAACTACTTTACCTCCAAAAACTGCATTTTTTAGTAAGCTTCAAAACAAAGATATTACGGATAAAGATTATATGCATGCCGTTAATGTTTGGAATACGTTTAGACTTGAAACGTTAGGTCAATACTCGGATTTATATCTAAAAACAGATGTTTTACTTTTGGCGGATGTTTTTGAAAATTTTCGTCGAACCTGCTTAAGCGCATATCAACTGGACCCTCTTTATTATTATACAGCGCCAGGTTTGGCATTTGATGCAATGTTAAAAATTTCTCAAGTTAGATTAGAACTTTTTACCGATATCGACATGGTTATGTTCATCGAAAGAGGTATTAGAGGAGGAGTATCGCAGTGTTCCAACCGTTACGCGAAAGCTAATAATAAATACATGGGTGAAAGCTACGATTCTAGTATCCCAACGAGCTTTTTAATTTATTATGATATTAACAACCTTTATGGAAGAACAATGGAAGAATTTTTACCATATGGGGAATTTTCTTTCATCGATGAGCCTAATATTGAATGCATATTAAATAATCCTAACGATTCAGACATTGGGTTCATCATAGATTGTGACTTGGATTACCCCACACAGTTACATGAGTCCCATAGCGATCTACCTTTGGCACCTGAGCACATGATACCCCCAGCCCCGTATTCCAAATCCAAATTAAAGAAATTATTGCTCACATTGTACCCAAAACGTAACTACGTTCTTCACTATAGGAATTTAAAATGTATTTAGAGCAGGGATTAAGACTAGTTAAAGTAAATCGGGTTTTACGTTTCAAACAGTCGGCGTGGTTAAAAACATATATAGCTTTGAACACAATGTTAAGGCAGGAATCAAAAACAATTTGATAAGAACTTTTTAAATTAATGATTAATAGCGTTTTGGTAAACTTATGGAAAATGTTCGCAAATATAAGGATGTGCGTTTAGTCACAAAATGGGAAGGTCGCTTTGGGGCTCGCGCACTTATATCCAAACCCAATTTTCACAATTGTACTATATTTGACGACATGATTTTTATATGATTTTCATTATAATTATATTTTAAAGAAATTTAAAAATAATGCCAAACTCTTGTATACGGATACAGACAGTCTTGTGTATGCCTTCTCTGTACCCGACATATATCAGAGTATGAAAGAGGATATTAATAGATTTGATACCTCAGACTATGATCCCGATAACGTTTATAACATTCCATTAGTTAACAAAAAAGTGCCAGGCTTAATGAAAGATGAAAATTACGGTAAAATTATGTTAGAGTTTGTTGGTTTACGCTCAAAATGTATGCATATTCTGTTAACCAACACAAAGTTTTAAAGAAGTCCAAAGGTTCTACATCGGCTAGTGTCAGACAAGTTACATTAGATGATTATAAAAGGGCTCTGTTCGACTATAACATTGTAAAGCGTCACCAGCGTCTTATAAGATCAAAAAAACATTCGGTATTTACAATAAAACAAAATAAGGTGGTTCTTAGTCCTTATGATGATAAAAGATTAATACATTTTGGGTTAACTGATACTCGTCCTTGGGGATTTAATGTTACATGATCTTATACTTTTCTTTTGTTGTTGTAGAAATCGTAAAATGAGTAATCAACAATCTCTAAAAAAATGGATGAGGAATTGCAACATTCCTCGCAAGAAATTTATAAGAAATTTTTGAAGCATGCCTTAATGGGGAAGGGTTCTATAGAGGTTTATATTCTAGTTGCTAACATACTTCAGAACATTGTAATACCTGATGAATGCTTTAAGTGGTATGCTGAGAATGCAGATGGAGCGTGTATCGATACGATTAACACATTATTTAACGTAAAGGTTAAGTTAGACCGTTATATTAAAATGTTATTAGAAGTTTGTGTAGAAAAGATTTTATAACTGATATAGAATTAGAAAATGTAATTGGTCAAATTAATGTTTCCTTAAATTTAAAAATTTCTTTTAAAAGATATGTATGTAACTTGCTAAACGATAATGATAATTGCTTTACACCTAAAGTACAATATAGTATCGAAAATATTAAGAAACATTATCATGACATTACTTGGGCTACTAACGAATTTATTTCAACTGCTGCTTATTATGCTAACTGTAAATCACTTAAGCTATATATCGATGTAATTAATGAGCAAAACTTTAAATACACTTTTGAACCGTCAAAAAATTATGAACATTTCACAATATACAACTGGATTCTGGAAAACGTTGAAAAAGGTCGGAAAGGCGAACGGTTAGGCTGGACAAGCGGACCTGACTCTGGGAAATGGCCATCAGTTAAGTTTGAGGACTACAGAGACACTTTAGATCTAATACATAAGATAATTAGATAGATTAAACAAAAATTATGTATATATCAGTATGTTTTATTAATAAAAAAATAAATTACAATTTGTCTTTTATTATTATTTTCTTACAGAAATTACATCCTATGTTAGTCTGTACCTTAAGTACACTATATTACAATAATTTATTATTCATATTAGTCGATACCTATACAAGCCGGACATTTATATCCGTTATTAAACCAATAGTGATGCTTTCTACAGTAATTTAAGTGTTCCAAACTACTTGTTGTTTTTACCGGCATTATTGAAATACAAATGAGCTTATTATACAATCCTCTATTGCTTATAAATTTGAGTTTTATTTCTAGTTAAGTAGTTAACAATAATATGCTTATAAAACTTTATTGTCATCGTCGATCCACGAGTATTCGTTTAATCCCAACCATTTCACGTACACTTTATTCTTCTTACGTCGAATGACCTTTTCCACCAAGTACACATCCGGATATTTAGCTTTTGCAGTTCCTGTCCATAAAATCCACCTAGTATAGGTGTATCTTTCATGTCTTCTAGCAAGTACGTGACCGGATTGGTTACGCGTACTTTAACAATCTTGAAAAGTTCACTAGACCAGTTTGGTATATAACCTTTATCAAAGATGCTTTTAAATTTACTAATGCGGACTATGTCACCCACCATAAACCGATGGTTTTATTAAAGATTTTCAGATTCGAATATACATTAAGCTTTGTGTTAGCATTTACTTCGCTAGGTTTCATTCCGATCGTTCGATGTTTACGGTTATTGTACTCTGTCGTCACTTCTTCGAGAAGTGGACCAATCCATACGTATTTTCCATGCACCCCAAATTTTTATACAGGGTATTCTTGATTGTCCTAATCACTCTTTCTGCTATGCTAGCCTTTTTAGTGCTGTAGGTGGAATAGTGATTAATGTTATGTTTTATCATCAGGTTAGCGAAATGCTTATTGTAGAACTCTTTTCCAGCATCTGTTTGAAGATTTTGGGAGTCCGTTCTTTAAAATGGTTTGCATAGCTTTCATAACTTCTACCCCCATCTTCGTCTTCAAACCTCTCGTCCATAGGTATTTAGAGAAACAGTCGATAACTACCAGGATGTATCTGTAGCCCTTATTCTGTTTGGAGTAAGGTATAAATTCAACTAAATCGGCTTGCCATAGATCATCGAATCCCTTAATAATAGTGCGTCTACGAGGAAATTTTGCGTGCCGGTTTATGCAACTCGTTTACCACTTGTTCCATCCTTCCTTATCGTTCCATCCTTTACTTAACGTTTCTTTAGTTGCATTTAAATCTGCTTGTACTACCTCAACATAATTACGAACATCATTTATAAGCGACGTCACTAACTGAAGACAAAACTCGAGGTAACCTTTATTTATGGCATCGGAGTTTTCTTGAGGATCGGCTACCGATCTTAAGCGGTTCCCATTTAAATGGAACCTCGTCAGTTGATAGTGCTGTAAGGTTAGCGCGTCTTGAGGTTCGATGGGATCGGCTACGTTAGTTAAACGCTTATTTTCGACATTAAACTTATCGTCGGTAATGGAGAATTGTGATTTTAGCAGTTTATGGAATTGAGCGTGAACATGAGAGCGTCCAAACTTGTTCATCATTGCGCGAACTATAGTTGACTAAAAAGTTTTCGGAGGGTTTCTCAATATATCCATCTTCGTATAGTTCTTCCACGACTGATATGATATCATTAACGAGACCAGTATTACCGGCCATTTTTCAGCCCACAGGACCTCCAAATCTTGAATCAATTCATGCACGTTGTTCCAGTATTTGTATTCAACTGGTCGTCCAATTTCTTTGAATATTGTAACTTCACCCCCCTTTTTCTCCTTCACCTCCACCTTCTCCAGTAAGGGTTTAATTATCCCTGTATATTTTTGGCACGTGTACCTTTCAATTGTTCATCCGGGTTGTTATCACGACGAGCTGCATTAGTTGCAATTAAGATTTGTGTATAGTTCGTCTCGTCTTCGCTAGTTATTAGACGTTTGTCTGGTTCATTCATTATTATTAGATCATACAGACCACTCGTACCATTATACCGAACTCCCTTAATAATCAAATCCTTTCCGTCTATCTTTACCGGTGCCTTGCCAATTGCCCACTTATCGCTTGAAATGTCGTAAAGAACTCCATAAGTGGTATCAATTGCATTCGATGCATCGCTTAGCATGCGTTCTATGTATATTCGTGGTAATGGATCATATTGTTTCAGAAATTCTCTCGATGCAGAGGTATTGAGTGAAATAGAATCGGTGGTATTCGCTACATGTTCTTCTTCTTCCACGTGGGGTGTAATTTCTCCAATCACACTAGTCTCGAGGAACGATGGTGTCTCTTGATGCAGAGGATTTCTTTGAAAATACGGAAGTTGTGCGAATGGACTAACATAATTACTACTACTACTAAAAGAAGATGATCTTCGTTTGTTAATTCCTTGCAAATGATAAGGTATTGACGGTGTGGTACCATACTGCTGAATCGGCGACCTTTTCTTTTTGATAGGGGAGGAATGACGTTTTGGTGACGGTTTTGTGAATACCTCCACCTCCTCCTCCTCCTCAGCATCCTCCGGCTGCGTCTTTACTAGCGGTTCGATTTTCTTTGCAATGTTTGCAAGTGGTTCAATGAGTGGTTTGTAAGTTTTAGTGAAATTTGTCTCTTTAGTAAATTGATCCTGCTTAAGATGATCATATTTTTGCTGTATAGCTTTACGAACTTGAATTATACGTTTTGTCAACGTTAATCTTTCGTTGTCCATCGGTGCGGATCAGCAATAAAACAGGTCTAACAGGTAAATAAACAACTCTGTTTAAAACAGGTCAGTTTAAAGCAGGTCTGTTATGTACCCTGTTGAAACGGGGGCTGTTTACTTGTAGGCTGTTTTTTCCCAAATGATATTTTAACGATACTGCTGTGGTATTATATACTGATCGAAAGCTTTTCTAAAACGGCCGTTTTTTACTTCAGCGTCTTTATTTATTACCAGGAATCCGTATCGATTTCGCCAACTCTCTGAGCACATGTCTCGAAACAATTGCATGCTTACAATTGGGGCGACATGATCTTCATGTATGTGACGCAAATTCAAATCATCCTGTTCGAAGAGCACTATTAAATTGGCGTTATCTCCAATCAGCTGTTTGGGGATTTTAGTATAGGTTTGACCCAAGTAGAAGAGTCAATGTTATTATGACGTCCCATTGAAAAGTACGCTCTAATATGGTTTTGTTTTTCGCAAGCGATATCGTCGAAGATAAACACTGAATTGGGTTTTGCCTCGCTCGGTTCCATAATGCCAGTATTATCACTGAAGCAATAATAACCAATATCTTTCATGGGATCTAGAATTTCACCCAAGAGTCGATATTTTTCTTGATTCAACGATTTTGAATAGACATACACGTGTTTGAAACGAAGACCGTTCGGTTCAGTTAGGAGACTAAGCATGGTGTTTGTTTTTCCACAATTGGAAGGACCACAAATTATAGCGCGTACGCTGTTTGGAAGTAACTCTCCATGCCGTTGTATCTCGCTGTTTGCAGCTTGAGTTAAATCATCGAGATTTACAATAGGTAGTTTTTGAGTTTGAACCACTACTCGCATGTTGTTGTTGTTGTTGATCAGTGTCTATCCGAAATAAAACTGCACAACTTGTCAATATGGTTCTTTATTTTATACATCTAATATTACAATAGTATTATTATTATTATTATTATTATTATAACATATTATAGTTTTTCACTTCTCCCGTCAAAGGATTGTATTGCACCATGGCATCATGTAATATGAGACAATAGACAACGATACCGGGTTCAAACACCTCCAACGCTTCCATTTCAAGTTTTACATCTACAGTCGAGTGTTTTAGTGATTCATTTTGTTTCGAGCAATCCATTACGAATATTGGACATGTCTTGAATTGCGAATAGTCAAATAATGCATCCTCATGATTGTTGATAGTGTAATATTCTCTTCGAAAATTTAAATAATTTTGGTAGGCTATTATGTACTTGTTGACGTTGAAATCCAGATGTATCGCTTCGTATGGGTAACTTTCCGAGTTGAGGTGTAACTTTAGATTGCGAATATTCACGTTATCGAAATCGGCCGCTCTTTCCGTCGTTGAAAACTTCTTCCCCTTTTCAAAAGCCACAATTGTCCATCGAGGTTTCTCCAATTGAGTGGAAGTTTTAATTGGCCATATATCCGACTGTGTCTGTTTTAAAGCTGGCAATTCATATAGTTCCCATTGACGAAACGGAATCGTAATGGTTGTATTTTTATTGATTTTTTGGAACAGACTTAGTTTAGCACTGTCGTTTAGCATCACATGCGGAATCTTCCATTGACTTTTATTTAACGTTATTTTAGCGTCGTCTGCGGTACCCTTATAACAATCAGCATCGCTTCTGGAACGTATTAACACCAACTCCTGTCGCATATTCACGATAACTTGCTGATAATCTTCCATATTTCCGAATATGTGTTTTAGAGGTATACAGACGGTAAAATGTTTTTATTTGTTGCTTTTAGCGTGTTTCACTTGTAACGGTTCCTCATTCCTCGGTGACCATCCCAAATGCTGTAAACCTTTGCTTTTATTCCATGTGTACGATACGTATCCTTTGAGTGCGGATGTTATACCCGGATTTCTACATGTATCCACTTTCTGACCTCCTAACTCGTAACGTATTTCCTCGAAAAGGAATGGTGCAAAGTTGTTTGTTAGATAACATGTTTTACACCGGCTCCTTCTAGGGCCGAGCTCCATTCCATTTTACCTTCAATATACAGGAAACTATCGTATGTTGCGGTTACCAAATCTTGACTCTGTATCAATATACGGATCTCATCGGATAATCCATAATTAGAAGAGCCCTACGGAAGATATGTATGAATATCAGACTTGGTGATGGTCTCATCAAAACGTGCGCTTTGAAAGATGTTTAACATCTGCCATTTCTGTTTTACCCTTAGTTCCAAATATTCGCCAGGTAATTCACCAATCTGTAAAACCTTGTAGGCTCACGTCCTGTATTTATAGTATCATTGAGGAAAGATGGAAGTGGACCTTGGTTAATTCTTAAGCCCATATTCTTTTAGTTCCAGTCGTACCGTAAATGGTTCGCTCTCCCGAAATCGATTAATTCACCCTTCTGGTTCGTTAATTTAATTGAAATATTACCGATAGTATTGGTGTTGACTACCAAATACTGAGGATTGCTAGGAATTTTGTCTAAACGATAGCCTGGTGGGACAGACACGTCTATTTCATACAGCACCTTCGCTGGATTCCCGTTTCTATACGAACCTTTGACAATATTACACTCTATGTGAATATTTGTATGTTTAATTATTTGTATATCTAATACAGAGATATGTAAAACGTTAGCTTCCAATATCACCGGTTCAAAACCTAGCATACGTCCAATGGAATCCTTTTGAGTAAAATCTATGTCAAATTCACAGCTAAGCTCGCACTTGAGCGTGTTATTATTTGCCCTTAAACTAAAGAGACTTGTAGGAATGTGCGTTTTATATAGATGCTCAGTTCTTCCAACTCGTATGCGCCATGTGGAATTTCAATAGCGTTGAGTTCTGTCGCTTTTATGTAATAAAATTTATCGTTTCCAGCGTGTATATTCCTTATGCTATTACAACCGTAAAATCCGACGACACCGATTACGTAGGTTTTCTCGGAATTAAGTTCGATCGGGGGGTAAAAGTTATTACTCGCTATGTTACCAACACCCTCTACACTGAAGGTGATTGACATGGTGACTGTATGTTCCCAACTACTGAATATGCTATTTATATAGAAACTTTAAACAGAGATGTCCACAATTTGTGGTACCGAATTGTTGCTCTTGAGAGTAATTATGGTATATTTTGCAATCGTGAAAATAGTCCAGAACTTCTCTCGGTGGTGGAATATTTCCGAAACTATCATAGTACCATACGCTTCCATCACGTTTTTGTAACAAACCCAATGAGTACCACGTCCCTTTTGGTTATCTAAATTAATAATACCAGCCTCGTTATTCCATGACAATTTTGGCATATTATCTCTCATAAACACACCCCTAAAGTATGGTACATTCCTTGCGTGCTCTCTTAGCTCTACATCAGTCAACGGTCTTTTCGGTAATTTTTGAAGTTTTTTTTTATTTATTATTGGTTTCAAGTGCAAAGCCATACCTCCTCCTGACCGATAGGGTTTCAAAATATCACCCCACCGGTTTTCTTTCCTACAGCGATGGCCTCCATTGTACGATTATGGCGCGAAGTTTCATCTAACATTTTCCTTGCACTACTCGATGCGTTAACTGCTTTTGCAATACCCGCTGCCCCTCCAGCTAAAGCACCGACCGCAGATAATCCCGCAAATAACGGTATAAGAAATGGTAAAATCCACCCTCTTTAGGTAGCGGAATTACTCTGGGAACGCTTACTTTCCCTTCCCACCTAATCTTTTTACAGTCAGTTTTGCTGCTGTAAGAGATGATTTTATAGCCTTTATGGTTCTAGGACTATTTTTCATTTTCTTGCTAATTATTCCATGTAATTTCAATAGACTGCTACGCGATCGTTTTGTTCTGCTAACACCCATCCCTAACTTTCGTTTTGCCTTCATTATACCTGCTACAGCTAAAGCCTCTGTGCGTTCACCTAACTTTGCGTCGGGTGCCTTAACACGGTCCCAAGCTTTTCTTTCCAAAACATAATCAGCTCGATGTCTACTAACCAAGTCTTTACTATCCCTATAACTGATATCGTGAGCTTTGCAGTGAGCGTCTAGAAGGTTGATACCTGGATCACCACGCTGAAGCCTTTTATCTAATTTAGTTCCGGGACCACAATACTGATACCCTAGAATATGGAGCTCAACGGGTAGCTTATTAATGAGAGTATTAACCAGACCACCCCCACGTGCACTTCTCCGCTTCCAAACTAACATTGTTTGTGTGAAGGGAGGAATTGTTATATTTATAGGTAACGATCAAGAACAGGCAGATTTTTTATCAATATTTTATTTATTCATATATGTGATACAGCAAATAGCTAGGTCGATAATGCAACAGCTCCATCATACAAACTGTATTGTGAGAATTTATATCATACTTGTAATTTAACACATTTTCAAAGTCATGATAAATGTTATCGCTGTTTGTTTCATCATCACCATACTCCATCTTACGAAAGTGGCGGTAGTTGTTGACTTGCTCGATGAGATTTTGAAAGAAACAGGGAGACCGTATGATTCCAGTAAATCCAACCTATAGTTAATTATATCCTTTGTTGAAAAGCTCTTCAGAGTCGTTCTTGTTTAACGTACAGTAACGACCGTGGTTTTGCTGAATTGTTATGCTTTTTAATAACCTTTCTGATGATGATGATGATATGATGCGCCTTTAACTACTTCCCAATTATAAAAATGGTAAAATTGTTACCAAGCAATTCTGAACTTTTCTCGTATTCAATGTCCGTCTCCTCGTTGATATTTGACCAATCAATGTGGTTTTCAGTTTCTTGGGAACAAAAAATTTCATTTCAAATATGTTTGAAACTTGAGTAGCACCTCCCAATCTTGCCTTTTCATAACAATAAGTCCGTCTGCACATACGATTCGTATAACTGTCTCAAGATGCTGCTGCATACTGTATCCAATTTCAATGTATTTGTTTTTTGGAGAATTGGCCTCGAATAAATCATATAAGCTACAATGAATTAAACGTTCATCAGTAGCGGTGTTATGTAAATTTTCAGTTGTGGAAGAGCATTCGGTAGATTTAGCTGCTGTGGTAGAACTATCCCCATCATTACAACACCAACACGAACATGTGAAGAAATTATTATTACAACTATTCTTGCTATCCATGTACAGTCTTTTAAAATTCATTTCAATGAACTTGTGTGTTGACTACAAGAATTGATCAATTTGTAACCGTAAATATATATTTTATAATTATTATACGTTTTCCCCCACCTCATAACATTATTATGATGGTGGAGGGGAGAACAGTTCTTGTAAATCTATCATGATATACCTCAGCACGATGTTGTTCTTGTAGTACGGGTGATAAAATGCATTCCAATTGTTTTAATTTACGACGGAAACGTAATCTATCCAGCGCCAAATTTTCCCACAGCCCTCTTCTTGCATTACGATAAGCAAAGGACCACACTATCATATTATACACTACATTTTTAGTCTCATCAATAACAACTTTCCTCATTATGATGTATCTACTCTTCATTTAATCAAGAAATAAAAGTCACTATTTGCAATTAAAAATATTTATAGTTTTTATTTTCAAACAATTATACATGGATATACATTATTATTATTATTATTATTATTATTATTTTACAGAAATGTTAAATTCGTTGTCTTTCCTACAGTTCCGGTACTGGTGATGTACACGTCTTTCTCAGCCAGACCTTGTTTAAACGTTTCAATGCGATCTTCTTTTTTGAAATATTCATAAAATCGTAAAGGAAGTATACACTTAAAGTTTTCAGTTTCAATGACAATATGCTTTCCATACTTCGTGTCGATTGTATCGATATCAATCACTTTATATTTTGCACCCACCTCAAACTCTTTTACATTCGTGAAGGGTTTACAGAAAGTGCTACTGTTCAATGCAGATAGATCCATCTTTACTCATTCGAGCAGGCTTTTGAATTATAGTTTCCACCGGAACTGTCTCTCTATATATATATATATTTTTCAAGGTAGAGGGGGGAATTGCACCTATAGGCTAATCTGCATCTGATGATAAATAACTGCTACCATCAGGAGATGCTGCCCATTTTTTTATGTCGTTGCAAAACATGCAATTGTACAGCTTTAAGTTCTTCTACAAAACATTTTCCACATATTTTTTTTAAATTTAAATACTTTTCACATATCGTTACTCCTTTTTCATACTTTTTCACTAACACGTTACACTCCGCTTCACTATAATCACCTCGTCCGTAAACAGCCTCATGTTTAGCATCGAATACTAATGCCGAAAATTCTTGTTTCAAGCGTTCCACCGCTGTTCTCAGGTCGGATGCTTTGATCCATTGCTCTTGAGCGTATGCCATCCACATGTTATACACACAAACAACACTCACTACCCCCTATTTCCTTATATTGTTACTCTAAACTATCCCCACTATGCAGATATGACCTACTTTTTATGCATAGCTTACGAAAATGTAACCTCTACTTAGTTTTGAAAGTCATCACGAGTGATCTTGAAGTAGTTCCTTTATGACGTGGAGTACCTATCACAACATGTTTAAATTTGTTTATACCAGTAATTTCTAGTTTTAGCTCTGACCTTGACCTTCAATGAACTCATGACCTACTTTTTATGCATAGCTTACGAAAGTGTAACCTCTATTTAGTCTTGAAAGTCACCACGAGTGACCTTGAAGTGGAGTAGCTCCGTTCCTATATCACTTGACCTGCTCCAAAAATTCTCTCACCCAAAAGCATGTTTCAAACGTCCTTGAGGCGTGGAGCGCGTTCTGGCATAATGAGAAAACTCACTTGACCTTGAAATAAATCCCATAAGATTTACATGGGTGACCTTGAAGTGGAGTAGCTCCGGCCTTATATTACTACTTAAAGTGATGTAAGACGGTAAAAAACGATGTAAAACGATGTAAAATGATGAAAAACGATGTAAAACGATGAAAAACGATGTAAAACAATGCAAAATTATGTAAAACGATGTAAAACGATGAAAATCGATGTAAAATGAAGAAAAAGGATGTAAAACGATGTAAAACGATGTAAAACGATGTAAAACGATGTAAAACGATGTAAAATGATGTAAAACTATGTAAAACGATGAAAACGATGAATAACGATGTAAAGCGATGAAAAACGATGAAAAACGACGTAAAATGATGTAAAACGATAAAAAAAGCTGTAAAACGATGTAAAATGATGAAAAACGATGAAAAACGATGAAAAACGATGAAAAACGATGTAAAACGATGTAAAACGATGTAAAATGATGTAAAACTATGTAAAACGATGTAAAACGATCTAAAACGATGTAAAACAATGAAAAACGATGAAAAACGATGAAAAACGATGAAAAACTATGAAAAACGATGAAAAACGACGTAAAAAGATGCAAAACGATAAAAAACGTTGTAAAACGGTGTAAAATGATGTAAAACTATGTAAAACGATGTAAAACGATCCAAAACGATGAAAAACGATCAAAAACGATGGAAAACGATGAAAAACGATGAAAAACGATGTAAAATGATGAAAAACGATGAAAAACGATGTAAAACGATCTAAAACGATGTAAAACAATGAAAAACGATGAAAAACGATGGAAAACGATGAAAAACGATGAAAACGACGTAAAATGATGTAAAACGATAAAAAACGTTGTAAAACGATGTAAAACGATGAAAAACGATGTAAAACGATGAAAACGATGTAAAACGATGTAAAATGATGTAAAACGATGAAAAACGATGAAAAACGATGTAAAACGATCTAAAACAATGCAAAACAATAAAAAACGATGAAAAACGATGGAAAACGATGAAAACGATGTAAAACGATGTAAAATGATGTAAAACTATGTAAAACTATGTAAAACGATCTAAAACGATGTAAAACAATGAAAACGATGAAAAACGATGGAAAACGATGAAAAACGATGAAAAACGATGTAAAACGATGTAAAACAATGTAAAACGATGTAAAACGATGAAAAACGAAGAAAAACGATGTAAAACGATGAAAAAC
>JARFJB010002420.1:762500-799096 GCA_036346205.1 Vesta saturnalis | reverse complement strand
ATTGTGTGTCTTTAAACTTCATTAATTTTTTTCAAGCAATGCATGTTTATTAAAACCTTTGTGAATCGACGTTCTACCTCTTATAAGTTTTCTATCGGTTGAGGTCAACTGGGTAAAAATCTCAACATTATTATTCGAACCATTCCTGAACAATTTGCGCGTTGTGTTTGGATCGTTATCTGTTGAAACACGAAACGCAAATATTATTCTGAATGTGGTAGCATTACATTTTGCAGTATATGATAAATAAATCTATCATGTTTCCTTCAATATGGTACAAGGACCTCTATTAAGAAAAACAATAAGAAAACGCTTCCTACCGTGTTTAATTGTAGGTGTTACGTACTTGGATGGAATCTGTTAATTGTCCAGTTAATATGCTCTTGTGCAAATGCAAGTCGAGCTAATCTGTTTCTTCTGGAAATAAGTTTCTTTGCTCGGCGTTTACTAAATAATTTTGCTTCAACTAATCTGCGTTGAATTATTCTGGAACTGACCAAAATTTTAATTTCTGCAATAATTCGTGCAGATAACCACGGATCATTCTGGACGTTCTTTTGATGCGTCTGTCTAGCAAGACAGTCGTTTTCTGTCTTCAGATTTTGGTATTTTTCCAATGTCTCGTGCGTTGTAGGTAGAAATTATTTTGAACACTGTATTTTCAAATGAAACTGTCTGGAAATAACAGACTGTTTCTTACCTTCGAAATGGCATTTACTACCATCTGCTTTAATTCTTTGCAGATATGAATACCTCGTGGCATGACTAAAATTACGTAAAGACAATTAACTACTAAATTTGAATATTTTAGTTCTTACTTGAAGGAAAAGCTTTTATTTTTATGAACTCAAAATGTTGCTTTACTTTTGTCGACTACAAATTTTCACTTTCGACAATAAAATTGCTTAAATTGGTTGTTGTTTATAAAAAATCAACTATCAGGTTAAAACCCTATTTGAGCTTTAAAATGTAATTAGATTTCTTTGTATTTTGTCCAATAAAAATAAAATACTGAAATGTTTTTAAAAGTTGCTTTACTTTGTCCGATAGATAGGTGTTCATAATTTATCGAAAAATTCATATTCCGTATAATTATGATAGGTCTTTCTATAACAAAATATTCTACATCTTAGATATCATAAAAGGTGGTAGTAAAAAGTTTTATTTTTTTCTCAAGTTTAAGTGAAAATGGAAACTTGAAATTTTGTAAATTCTACTCGCAAAGGACTAACCACCGTATTTTTCAACATTCTAGTTATTATAAGCGGATGAAATTAGCAACTTACCTTATTTAATATCAAATCTTTCCTTCAGTTATGTTTTATGAAATAAAAATGTTAGTTAATATTGTTTATTTAAAAAAATGTTTTAACCTTTAATTTTTTCCTAGAACCAATAAATTAGAAAAGAATAAAATACAATACCATGATTTTTATTCTTTATTAAATAATAAACTACGTATTGAATAAAACACTAAAAGTGTAAAATGCAAAATAAAATTCAATATATAATAAATGTTGAAAAATACCTGTGGTTATCCTTTGCAGTGCAAATTACAAAATTTCAATTTTCCATCTTCACTTAAATTTGAAAAAAAAATTAAACATCAATTTTATAATTTTGTAGAATTACTGAGCAAATTTATAAGAAGAATCATAATTTCATGAATCACTCCTGAATTTTTCGCATAATTTAGAAACATATACAGTGTGTCATTAGCGTCCAAGTACTATATCCGTTATTAAAGGAGATATCAAAAAGTTATTTACAAAATTATAGACAACTTCAAACTTCACATTATAAAATCATTTTCGTATTTACAGGGTGTTACATATTACCAGGGTGAACCAACATACTTTTTTTAATGGGACACCTGTATATTATTCAAATTTAGATTAAGCTCATCATACTTCCAATATAGTGTTTCATTACGTTATACAGGATATTTCAAAGTTATGGTCAATTGTACACGAAATCATTCTCATTTCAACGTTCTGTGTACCCTAGACGAACAACCTAACAATAATTTTTCCAGCATAACTTTTTGACATTGGTACAGTGTTACGAGAAAGTGCTATTTCATTATTGCACCAATTGAATATCGAGCGAGCAAAACTCGAACACATGATTTTGTCAATTTTTTCAAATGAATCACCCTGATTTTATTTTAAAAGTGAAAATACACTATATGTTCTTTCATTTGTATTAAGCACTCCTATAGCTAAAATTGTTAATTTCTGAGATATTTTCAATTTAATAACGAAAAGATTTTTTAAAATTTCTATTATAATAAGTTAGCCGTGAACAAATAAAAGTGTGACAAATTATTATAAAAATTCAAAAAACATCTGTTATTAAGACAAAATTCTTATAAAATGAATTAATTCATAATAAATGTTCAAAATGTCCTCCGAAAACATCAATCAGCATTGCAGTCGACCTTCAAATTCTCGACTGACATTTCTACATTAATACTCTGTAGTGCTTTCGTATTCTATTCTTCATATCATCTTGTGTGGTTGGAGGTATTTGATACACACGGTTTTTCACATAACCCACTTGAAGAAGTCAATTTTACTTAACTCTGGTGAACGAGCTGGCCGCAATGGTCCTCCTCTTCCATTTCCAGGAAAATGAGTATTAAGATGATTATGAATTATTCTAGTGTGATGTACCGGAGCTCTATCGTGTAACAACCAGATTCTTTGACGAATGTAAGAGGAACGTCAAATAAACCTGACCATTCACTGTTCCATCGAAAAATGTGGTCCAATTACGTGATCTCCAACTATACCATCCCAAACATTCAAAGACCACTAGTTTGATATGAGTTGCTGTAAGATGGGATTACTGTCAAATAACATGGAAATTGTGTCTATTCACAGTTCATTTTTATGAAACGTGGCTTCGTCTCCAAAAGGACAAAATCAAAGAAATCCGCCTGATTGTTGAGCCCATTCACAAAGTAACCCATCTAGTCATCCTTCGAGTAACTCTTGATGCAAATGGACATGGTATGGATGCATCTTATTTTTACGCAGTATTCGTCGGACGGACCTGTCACTAATATCATGCTGATGCGAGATTTCACGTATCTAACATGTGGATTATGCGTAACTTCAAGCATCACGTTAAATTCATTTTCTTCGTTAAGTACAGGTTTTGTCCTTTTAAAACGATCTACTAACATTTCAACGTTATTTTCTCGGTTGTCTTCGTGCGGGATATCTCTTTGTACATTCTTTGTGCTAATAAACAATTTTCATACATTCTCCCAGTACCCGTATCATGTCTGTTAATTCCTCAACAGGAAAGTTCATTTCAAACAGTGTTTAAGAGTTTACAAATTAATAAACACTACACAATCTCAAAGAAGTTTGTTAAATGACAAGGTACTAATCATAAATGAATAATATCTATCTGTCATTTGTTCACGGCTAAGTTGTAATAGAAATTGTTAAAAATATCTTTCTCTTATTAAACTGAAAATATAATTCACATATCACATGGTACATTTTGATTGCTTTCATTGGCTAAAATATAAGTACAAAATCGCAGAATAGGCTATCAAATCGTTGATAATTTTATCACCACATGTTGGCTGTCACATGATTTTAATGAATAAAATAGTTTACTGTCAAAGTGACAAAAGTTTCAAAGAAATAAATAATTGTATTGATTATCTTAATAAAAATGAAAAGAAAATATAGTGTATTTTCACTTTTAAATTAAAATACATGATTCCTTTGAAAAAATTGACAAAATCGTATGTTCGATTTTGCTCGCTCTATATTCAATTGGTTGCAATAATAAAGAGATAGCACTTCTCTAACACTGTACCAATGTGAAAAAATTATTATTATTATTGATTATTGTTAATTGTTCTGTCTAGTATACAGGACGTTGAAATACATGATTTTCGTGTACAATTGACCATAACCTTTGAAATACCCTATATAACGTAATGAAACCCTGTATTGGAAGTATGATGAGCTTAATCTAAATTTGAAATAATATATGGTGTCCCGTTTCAAAAAAAGTATTGTTCACTGATAATATGTAACACCATGTATATATAAAATTATATTGTATTGTTATATATAAATGTATCAGTTTATAGTACATTTAAGTTTATTGTTATACTTTAGCGCAATAATTCTGTAATAAAATAAAATTTCATTCCACCGTTGCAACTAGTTCTATTATTTTAGTTCTAATTTTTAACTTATAACGTGGTATTTAAATAAGACATAATCTGTAGTACATTATACAATAATTTATTTTTATAGGATCGAGCATTACAATATATGTGTAAGACGTTAAGATCATAAGAATCTTAACATGATAATTACGTGTTACTCATACGTCACAACATAAATCTGATACACAGTTAAACCAAATAGCACTGCATTATCAAAACGTTCTAATGAAACGAACCACATTTTCAATATAATGATACGAACATATTACAAATAGTATCATATTTTTGAGAAACGTGTAATATTAGAAGGATTTATTAAAGTTAATGATCAAATTAATAAAGACACTGAAAATTTATCTCTATGTTATAACTACATTTTAGATAGTGTTTAATTTATTAGTTGGTTGGTTAATAATTTGTCAAGTTTGACATATATTTTGTTATCTTAACCACATCCACAGATAATGACGTCATAGTCTTAAAACATCAAAATAATTTCTAATAACAATTTTGTATACCGCTTGACAGAAATGTATGGTATAATGGTTCTGTAGTAACGTTCATTTTATTACTCACGAGACAAAGTGTTTTACGAAACAATGCAAATTGTGCATATGTCAGAAAAAATATTTTGGTTGTCAATCTTGAGATATGATGTTATCGACAGTTTCTCTTTAAATCGTAACATAATTTTGTTTCGTTATTCCTCTTTCAGTTGTCAAGTGACAGTATAAAAAATTTCATATCTTACATAAGAAAATTTTTTGAAAAACTATTGAAAGTGGAAAAACATACATTTATTACCAACAAAACACATAAAAACACAACTCATATCGAGTAGGTAGCATTCAAGAAGTGTCAAACTATCATTAATCTAATTTTTGTACAGAACTAAACTAAACTTCTTGCACATAAAACACCTTTTTTTCACAAATAAACCACTAATTTCTGTGTATTTGTAAAGTAGTCGTAATACTATAGTGCATTTATCAGAAACCAGAGAATCCAGATTTTAATAATGGTCTTACAGACTAAATGGACACAGAAGAATCTATGAACTTTTTAATGCAGTTTATCAAATCGAGCACCAATTAAACTCAATCGGCAGTCAGCAAAAAAAAAATTTTGATCAGGTCATGTCAAGATTGTCTTGACAAAATAAATAATATTCCTCTTTAAAAGGTGTAATGATCTTATACTTTCTGTACCTTTTGATAAAACAGATGAAACATTATTTATAATTAAAACTATAATAATGAACATATGAAAAGAAGTAATAACAGCATCTTGTTCGATATATTAGTCCATCGTGACTAATAATATTTTGAGAACTCAATGATACAAAACACCAATTTTATACTAATAGATTCTTAGTTATCCAACATCCTCCATATATGAAGATTAATTTAGTTTTAGAAATAAAAGCAGAATGACTAAATTGTCACATCTTATATATAAAAACAAAGGCTTAATCATGCTCAGAGGTATTTTGTTGAAATTCTTACCATAGAAATCTATTAAATAAACACTTTATTTACAACTCGTTAAAATGTTAATAACCAAAATAATAGCTTAAGCAGTTTAAATAATAGCAATAATTCTAACAACAACTTAAATAATGTTCTAAGAAATAATAGATCAATTTACAAAATTCAATTAATATACTTCGTCAATAGTAATATCTATTAAAATTGTTAAAAGATGTTGAAAACAATTTTGTGAAAGTTGAAAAATTAAAACATAAACATCAGCCTGCTGTTAATATAACAGTTTGAGAAACGTATAAAGCCAACTATAGAATTAAATTATAGTAAAGAATAAGTAGGTCATTAAAAATTAAATACTGTTAAACTGATTTAAAGATGACAAATCAAAACACCTTCTGACGGTGAAGGCTAACAATGAAAATGTCAGCCAAAAGACACATTTAACAAAATTTAATCAAGTTATGATGTAAGTGTAAAGTTGTGGAAAACTTCCATTTGAAAATGATAGAAGCATTCACAAATATAAACATGACGTCAAATAAAATAATCCAGTTAAATCTAACAAATAGATATCTTTGTCAATAATTGCAAGTGTTATTAACAATGAAAAGCATAATGCAGAACGTTTTTTGTAATTGTTTAATTTTAATCCCAATTTCAACTACTCATGTTAAATTATAATGCTGTAGCCATTTAACATATAATTCGTAAAGCATTTGCTTCAAGGTCTAGGAAAACACAGCAAAAACCTAGACATACCAAAGTCAAAATTAAATTAAAATTAAGACGTATCATTATGCCTTTTTTAACTATAAAATACCAAAACCTATTTAAACGGAGATTTTCTTCTTGTCTATTTTTTTTTTTTTTTTGTGTTATTGAAGCGCGTCGACATCAAGGTCATTACGCTATATCTTGGTTTATTATCTGCACTCTATATTTTGCTAAATAGTTTTGTCTCTTTCAGAACTTGATTACTCTTATTGTTTCAGCAATTATTTTAGGCATCTTGAGCTTCTTCCTATGTTATTTCTTTGTCGTTCAATTTGGTACAGTGGACAGTCAAGTAAAAATGTTGAACTGTTAGGTTTGTATCAAGTTTCACATTTTGGTTTCTCGTTCCTGTTATGTAGTATGAGGATGTAGAGCGGTATGTCCTATGCGTAATCTGCTAATCTTTACCTGTTCTGCCCTAGAGGTTTATTTTTTTGCTACTTATTATTGACTGTACTTGTTTTAGAAAATTGTTTCTCTGGTTCCACTCGTCTTGCCAAGCTTTCATTGCCAGTTTCGATATTTGTATAGGTATCCTCAATTGTAGAGTTCTACCTCTGGTGCTTTATTGGCTGCTTCACGGGCTGCGGTTTCGGCTCTTTGTAGGTTATCTTCACCTATGCAGCTGGAGGTTAACAAGATCCTAAGATCTTTAGTAGATTAAACAGTTCTTGTATTAAGCTGAGTATTAGATGAGTCATAGGGTTTGCAGTAAACTTATCCATTATGCTATTTACCATTATGTTGGAGTTAGTTATAATACAGTGTATCTGCGATATCCGATTTATAGAGCAATATAGTAGAGCTTGGTAGATTGAGTATAGCTCTGCCATAAGTAGAGGTGGACTTGGGTAGTGACCAACTGTGTGGCATGTTGTCTATAACGATTGCGCTGCCTGTACCAGACTTAGTTTAATGCCTTTGACATAAATGTTGCAGTTTTCCAATAATTTACTTGGAGTATCTTTATTAATGGCGTTATTGATTTTTAGTAAGGTTGGTAGGCGTATACTCCAAGGTGCTACCTCCTTGATTTCAGGATTTAACATTTCCGGCAGCCTGAGTTGGTAGTTGTTTAGTACTTCCTGTCCTCAATTCGCATAGGTCGGGTAATGGTAGTTGTTTTCATATGCGCGTGTTCTTTGAAATGCTATATTGTAGATGGGTGTTGTGGTCGTGCCTTTATTCTCGCTAGGTATTTTAACAACAATTTATCTCTTCTTTTGTGAGAAGAACTCCTGATTCACGTATAGGCTCTCAATGGGGCTTGTAGAAAGCCCGATGCAGTACTAATCCTAGGTGGTGAACGACATCAATTTTGTTTAGAGCGCATTTTCTTGCGGATGCGTATACAATGCATCCATAGTCAATTCGTGAGAGCACTAAGGACTTGTACACTTTTGTGAGCACATCTCTATCAGCTCCCAACTTGTACCAGCTAAACAACGCAGTATATTTAGTAAACGGCGGATTTTACTACGAGTTCGTCGTGTGAGAACGCCATCTCAGGTCGGAATCAAAAATCAGTTCTAAAAATTTTATTTTTTGTACGCATTTGATGACGGTTTGGTGAATGTACAGTTTAGGATCTGCATGTGGACGTCTTAGTCTACAGAAGTGTACACAGAGAGTTTTTTCTTCTGAGAATTTGAACCCCACATGTTCTGCGTTTCTTATTACTATATCTATGCTTATTTGTAGGATGGAATTTACTCGTGGTGTAGTATTGGCTTTGGCGTATATGCAGAGGTCATCAACATAAACACATCTTTCTACCACTTCAGGTAAGATGTGATATCGTTTATCGCAATTGAAAACAAAGTGGCGCTTAGGATGGATCCTGCGGCACACCATTTTCTAGTTTTCGTGAAGTAGAAAACGTGTTATCGACTCAACGGAACCTTCGCTCAGAGAGGAATGATTGTATAAATATTGGCAGGTTGCCTCGTATACCCCATTTGTGTAGTTTTTCTATATGCCGTATCTCACGTCATGTCGAAGGCCTTCTCTAGGTCAAAAAAACAGCTACAAGGTGGCATCTTTCCTTAAACAGTCCTGTATGCTGTTCTCCAGTTGAATTAGGCAATCTACGGTAGACGTCCCTTGCGGAATCCGTATTGGTTTGGATTCAGGAGGCTTTGGCTTTCAGGACGTACACTAATCTGTAGTTCACCATCTTTTCGAGAACCTTGCTTAGCAACATGCCAGGCTAATAGGCCTGTAGCTATTAGGATTGGTTGAATCTTTGTTTTCTTTAAGATCGGCACTATTATAGCTTCTGTCCACGCTTGTGGATAAGATCCGGTGGTCCATATTAAATTGTACATATTTAGCAGGTATCGCTTGCATGGAAGATTGAGATGCTTGAGGAATTCGTAAATTACGTTATCTGTACCTGCTGCCGATGATCTTAAGCCTTTTAGTGCAAGATTGAGCTCATCCTTCGAAAATGGTGCATTGTAGTTAGGGGACGTGTCAGTTGAGAAGTCTGGCTTCGATTCTCTCTGCTTTTTATTTAGTAAAAATGTTTCTTCATAATTCTTAGTACCACTGGCAGCTTCGAACTGGTCTGCCATAGCTTCTGCCAGGTCGAACGCTGAAGTGATTGATCTGTTATCGATTAGGAGTTGTCTGATGGCCGTAAATTGCCCTGATCCAGTTACTGCTTTAATCTTTCTCCACACTTCAGAAGCGGGTGAAGTTGAGGTAAGTGTGTTGACGTAATTTTTCCAAGCCTCCCTTTTGGAATGAAGTATTATGCATCTTGATCTAGCTCGCAATCGTTTAAACTTAATAACAATTGAATGGGGTGAGCTGAGCAAATTTTCTTATAAGGAAGACCCATCATAATTTCATACGGGTAATCACCTCTGAATTTTTTCATGAATTTAGAAACACCCTATACAGTGTGTGGCATTAGGGCGTCCAAGTACGATATATCCGTTATTAAAGGAGATATCAAAAAGTTATTTACAAAATTATAGACAACTTCAAACTTCACATTATAAAATCATTTTCGTAGGTATTTACAGGGTGTTACATATTACCAGGGTGAACCAACATACTTTTTAATGGGACACCCTGTATATTATTTCAAATTTAGATTAAGCTCATCTCCCCATACTTCCAATATAGTGTTTCATTACGTTATACAGGATATTTCAAAAGTTATGGTCAATTGTACACGAAATCAGTTCTCATTTCAACGTTCTGTTACCTAGAGCGAACAACCTAACAATAATGTTTTCCACGCATAACTTTTTGACATTGGTACAGTGTTACGAGAAAGTGCTATTTCTTATTGCACCAATTGAATATGAGCGAGCCAAAACTCGAACACATGATTTTGTCAATTTTTCAAATGAATCACCCTGTATTTTATTTTAAAAGTGAAAATACACTATATGTTCTTTCATTTGTATTAAGCACTCTATAGCTAAAATTGTTAATTTCTGAGATATTTTCAATTTCATAACGAAAAGATTTTTTAAAATTCTATTATAATAAGTTAGCCGTGAACAAATAAAAGTGTGACAAATTATTATAATAAATTCAAAAACATCTGTTATTAAGACAAAATTCTTATAAAATGAATTAATTGCATAATAAATGTTCAAAATGTCCTCCGAAAACATCAATGCAGCATTGCAGTCGACCTTCAAATTCTCGACTGACATTTCTACATTAATACTCTGAATGCTTCTCGTATTCTATTCTTCATATCATCTTGTGTGGTTGGAGGTATTTGATACACACGGTTTTTCACATAACCCCACTTGAAGAAGTCAATTTTACTTAACTCTGGTGAACGAGCTGGCCAGCAATTGGTCCTCCTCTTCCCAACCATGTTCCAGGAAAATGAGTATTAAGATGATTATGAATTATTCTAGTGTGATGTACCGGAGCTCATCGTGTAACAACCAGATTCTTTGACGAATGTAAGAGGAACGTCCAAATAAACCTGACCATTCACTGTTCCATCGAAAAATGTGGTCCAATTACGTGATCTCCAACTATACCATCCCAAACATTCAAAGCCACTAGTTTGACTATGAGTTGCTGTAAGATGGGGATTACTGTCAAATAAATGGAAATTGTGTCTATTCACAGTTCAATTTTATGAAACGTGGCTTCGTCTCCAAAAGGACAAAATCAAAGAAATCCGCCTGATTGTTGAGCCCATTCACAAAAGGTAACCCATCTGGGATAGTCACCTTCGAGTAACTCTTGATGCAAATGGACATGGTATGGATGCACCTTATTTTTACGCAGTATTCGTCGGACGGACCTGTCACTAATATCATGCTGATGCGAGATTTCACGTGTACTAACATGTGGATTATGCGTAACTTCAAGCATCACGTTAAATTCATTTTCTTTGTTAAGTACAGGTTTTGTCCTTTTAAAACGATCTACTAACATTTCCAACGTTATTTTCTCGGGTTGTCTTCGTGCGGGATATCCTCTTTGTACATTCTTTGTGCTAATAAACAATTTTTCATACATTCTCCCAGTACCCTATCATGTCTGTTAATTCCTCAACAGGAAAGTTCATTTCAAACAGTGTTTAAGGTTTACAAATTAATAAACACTACACAATCTCAAAGAAGTTTGTTAAATGACAAGTACTAATCATAAATGAATAATATCTATCTGTCATTTGTTCACGGCTAAGTTGTAATAGAAATTGTTAAAAATATCTTTCTTTATTAAACTGAAAATATAATTCACATATCACATGGTACATTTTGATTGCTTTCATTGGCTAAAATATAAGTACAAAATCGCAGAATAGGCTATCAAATCGTTGATAATTTTATCACCACATGTTGGCTGTCACATGATTTTAATGAATAAAATAGTTTACTGTCAAAGTGACAAAAAGTTTCAAAGAAATAAATAATTGTATTGATTATCTTCCAATAAAATGAAAGAAAATATAGTGTATTTTCACTTTTTAAATTAAAATACAGGGTGATTCCTTTGAAAAATTGACAAAATCTATGTTCGAGTTTTGGCTCGCTCTATATTCAATTGGTGCAATAATAAAGAGATAGCACTTCTCCTAACACTGTACCAATGTGAAAAATTATTATTATTATTGATTATTGTTAGTTGTTCTGTCTAGGGTATACAGGACGTTGAAATGAGCATGATTTTCGTGTACAATTGACCATAACCTTTGAAATACCCTATATAACGTAATGAAACCCTGTATTGGAAGTATGGGGCGATGAGCTTAATCTAAATTTGAAATAATATATAGGGTGTCCCGTTTCAAAAAAAGTATGTTCAGTTCACCCTGATAATATGTAACACCATGTATATATAAAATTTATATTGATTGTATATATATAAATGTATCAGTTTGTAGTACATTTAAGTTTATTGTTACTTTAGCGCAATAACTTCTGTTAATAAAATAAAATTTCATTCCACCGTTGCCAACTAGTTCTACTTATTTTAGTTCTAATTTTTCGAACTTATAACGTGGTATTTTAAATAAGCCACATAATCCTGTAGTACATTTATACAATAATTTATTTTATAGGATCGAGCATTACAATATGGGGTAGGTGTAAGACGTTCCAAGATCATAAGAATCTTAACGAGTGATAATTACGTGTTACTCATACGTCACAACATAAATCTGATACACGAGTTAAACCAAATAGCACTGCATTATCAAAACGTTCTAATGAAACGAACCACATTTTTCAATATAATGATACGAACATATTACAAATAGTATCATATTTTGAGAAACGTGTAATATTAGAAGGATTTATTAAAGTTAATGATCAAATTAATAAAGACACTGAAAATTTATCTCTATGTTATAACTACATTTTAGATAGTGTTTAATTTATTAGTTGGTTGGTTAATAATTTGTCAAGTTTGACATATATTTTGTTATCTTAACCACATCCACAGATAATGACGTCATGCGAAGTCTTAAAACATCAAAATAATTTCTAATAACAATTTTGTATACCGCTTGACAGAAATGTATGGTATAATGGTTCTTAGCCGTAACGTTCATTTTATTACTCACGAGACGAAAGCTGTTTTGAAACAATGCACAAATTGTGCATATGTCAGAAAAATATTTTGGTTGTCAATCTTGAGATATGATGTTATCGACAGTTTCTCTTTTAAATCGTAAATAATTTTGTTTCACGTTTTTATTCCTCTTTCAGTTGTCAGTGACAGTATAAAATTTCATATCTTACATAAGAAAATTTTTTAGAAAAACTATTGAAAGTGGAAAACATACATTTATTACCAACAAAAACACATAAAAACACAACTCATATCAGTAGGTAGCATTCAGAGAAGTGTCAAACTATCATTAATCTAATTTTGTACAGAACCTACCAACTAAACTTCTTGCATAAAACACCTTTTTTCACAAATAAAACCACTCAATTTCTGTGTATTTGTGAAAGTATGCTAGTGCAATACTATAGTGCATTTATCAGAAACGCAGAAATCCAGATTTTAATAATGGTCGGTTACGGAGACCGTAAGTGGACACAGAAGAAGTCTATGAACTTTTAATGCAGTTTATCCAAATCGAGCACCAATTAATTACTCAATCGGCAGTCAGCAAAAAAAAAATTTTAGGATCAGGTCATGTCAAGATTGTCTTGACAAAATAAATAATATTCCTCTTTTAAAAGGTGCGTAGATGATCTTATACTTTCTGTACCTTTGATAAAACAGATGAAACATTATTTATAATTAACAACTATAATAATGAACATATGAAAAGAAGGTAATAACAGCATCCCTTGTTCGATATATTAGTCCATCGTGACTAATAATATTTTGAGAACTCAATGATACAAAACACCAATTTATACTAATAGATTCTTAAGTTATCCCAACATCCTCCATATATGAAGATTAATTTAGTTTTAGAAATAAAAAGCAGAATGACTAAATTGTCACATCTTATATATAAAAACAAAGGCTTAATCATGCTCAGAGGTATTTTGTTAGAGAATTCTTACCATAGAAATCTATTAAATAAACACTTTATTTACAACTCGTTAAAATGTTAATAACCAAAATAATAGCTTAAGCAGTTTAAATAATAGCAATAATTCTAACAACAACTTAAATAATGTTCTAGAAATAATAGATCAATTTTACAAAATTCAATTAATATACTTCGTCAATAGTAATATCTATTAAAATTGTTAAAGATGTTGAAAACAATTTTGTGAAAGTTGAAAAATTAAAACATAAACATCAGCCTGCTGTTAATATAACAGTTTGAGAAACGTATAAAGCCAACTATAGAATTAAATTATAGTAAAGAATAAGTAGGTCATTAAAAATTAAATACTGTTAAACTGATTTAAAGATGACAAATCAAAACACCTTCTGACGGTGAAGGCTAACAATGAAAATGTCAGCCAAAAGACACATTTAACAAAATTTAATCAAGTTATGATGTAAGTGTAAAGTTGTGGAAAACTTCCATTTGAAAATGATAGAAGCATTCACAAATATAAACATGACGTCAAATAAAATAATCCAGTTAAATCTAACAAATAGATATCTTTGTCAATAATTGCAAGTGTTATTAACAATGAAAAGCATAATGCAGAACGTTTTTGTAATTGTTTAATTTTAATCCCAATTTCAACTACTCATGTTAAATTATAATGCTGTAGCCATTTAACATATAATTCGTAAAGCATTTGCTTCAAGGTCTAGGAAAAACACAGCAAAAACCTAGACATACCAAAAGTCAAAATTAAATTAAAATTAAGACGTATCATTATGCCTTTTTAACTATAAAATACCAAAACCTATTTAAACGGAGATTTTCTTCTTGTCTATTTTTTTTTTTTTTTTTTGTGTTATTGAAGCGCGTCGACATCAAGGTCATTAGCGCTATATCTTGGTTTATTATCTGCACTCTATATTTTGCTAAATAGTTTTGTCTCTTTCAGGAACTTGATTACTCTTATTGTTTCGGCAAGGTTATTTTTTAGGGCATCTTGCAGGCTTCTTCCTATGTTATTTCTTTGTCGTTCAATTTGGTACAGTGGACAGTCAAGTAAAAAATGTTGAACTGTTAGGGTTGTATCGCAAGTTTCACATTTTGGTTTCTCGTTCCTGTTATGTAGTATGAGGATGTGAGGCGGTATGTCCTATCGTAATCTGCTAATCTTTACCTGTTCTGCCCTAGAGGTTTATTGGGCTTTTTGCTACTTATTATTGACTGTACTTGTTTTAGAAAATTGTTTCTCTGGTTCCACTCGTCTTGCCAAGCTTTCATTGCCAGTTTCGATATTTGTATAGTGGTATCCTCAATTGTGTAGAGTTCTACCTCTGGTGCTTTATTGGCTGCTTCACGGGCTGCGGTTTCGGCTCTTTGTAGGTTATCTTCACCTATGCAGCTGGAGGTTAACAAGATCCTAAGATCTTTAGTAGAGTTAAACAGTTCTTGTATTAAGCTGAGTATTAGATGAGTCATAGGGTTTGCAGTAAACTTATCCATTATGCTATTTACCATTATGTTGGAGTTAGTTATAATACAGTGTATCTGCGATATCCGATTTATAGAGCAATATAGTAGAGCTTGGTAGATTGAGTATAGCTCTGCCATAAGTAGAGAGGTGGACTTGGGTAGTGACCAACTGTGTGGCATGTTGTCTACAACGATTGCGCTGCCTGTACCAGACTTAGTTTTAATGCCTTTGACATAAATGTTGCAGTTTTCCAATAATTTACTTGGAGTATCTTTATTAATGGCGTTATTGATTTTTAGTAAGGTTGGTAGGCGTATACTCCAAGGTGCTACCTCCTTGATTTCAGGATTTAACATTTCCGGCAGCCTGAGTTGGTAGTTGTTTAGTACTTCCTGTCTTCTTTGAAATGCTATATTGTGAATGGGGTGTTGTGGTCGTGCCTTTATTCTCGCTAGGTATTTTAACAACAATTTATCTCTTCTTTTGTGAGAGAAGGAACTCCTGATTCCACGTATAGGCTCTCAATGGGGCTTGTGTAGAAAGCGATGCAGTATTAATCCTAGGTGGTGAACGACATCAATTTTGTTTAGAGCGCATTTTCTTGCGGATGCGTATACAATGCATCCATAGTCAATTCTGAGAGCACTAAGGACTTGTACACTTTTGTGAGCACATCTCTATCAGCTCAACTTGTACCAGCTAAACAACGCAGTATATTTAGTAAACGGCGGCATTTTACTACGAGTTCGTCGGTGTGAGAACGCCATCTCAGGTCGTAATCAAAAATAAGTCCTAAAAATTTTATTTTTGTACGCATTTGATGACGGTTTGGTGAATGTACAGTTTGGGGTCTGCATGTGGACGTCTTAGTCTACAGAAGTGAACACAGTGAGTTTTGTCTTCTGAAATTTGAACCCCATGTTCTGCGTTTCTTATTACTATGTTTATGCTTCTTTGCAGGATGGAATTTACTTGTGTGTAGTATTGGCTTTGGCGTATATGCAGAGTCATCAACATAAAACATCTTTCTACCACTTCAGGTAAGCTTGATGTGATATCGTTTATCGCAATTGAAAACAAAGTGGCGCTTAGGATGGATCCTGCGGCACACCATTTTCTAGTTTTCGTGAAGTAGAAAACGTGTTATCGACTCTCACGGAACCTTCGCTCAGAGGAATGATTGTATAAATATTGGCAGGTTGGCTCGTATACCCCATTTGTGTAGTTTTTCTATTATGCCGTATCTCCACGTCATGTCGAAGGCCTTCTCTAGGTCAAAAAACAGCTACAAGGTGGCATCTTTCCTTAAAGCAGTCCTGTATGCTGTTCTCCAGTTGAATTAGGCAATCTACGGTAGACCGTCCCTTGCGGAATCCGTATTGGTTTGGATTCAGGAGGCTTTGGCTTTCCAGGACGTACACTAATCTGTAGTTCACCATCTTTTCGAGAACCTTGCTTAAGCAACATGTCAGGCTAATAGGTCTGTAGCTATTAGGATTAGTTGAATCTTTGTTTTCTTTTAAGATCGGCACTATTATAGCTTCTGTCCACGCTTGTGGATAAGATCCGGTGGTCCATATTAAATTGTACATATTTAGCAGGTATCGCTTGCATGGAAGATTGAGATGCTTGAGGAATTCGTAAATTACGTTATCTGTACCTGCTGCCGATGATCTTAAGCCTTTTAGTGCAAGATTGAGCTCATCCATCGAAAATGGTGCATTGTAGTTAGGGGACGTGTCAGTTGAGAAGTCTGGCTTCGATTCTCTCTGCTTTTTATTTAGTAAAAATGTTTCTTCATAATTCTTAGTACTACTGGCAGCTTCGAACTGATCTGCCATAGTTTCTGCCAGGTCGAACGGTGAAGTGATTGATCTGTTATCGATTAGGAGTTGTCTGATGGCCGTAAATTGCCCTGATCCAGTTACTGCTTTAATCTTTCTCCACACTTCAGAAGCGGGTGAAGTTGAGGTAAGTGTGTTGACGTAATTTTTCCAAGCCTCCCTTTTGGAATGAAGTATTATGCGTCTTGATCTAGCTCGCAATCGTTTAAACTTAATAAGGTTCGTTTGGGTGGGGTTTTTCCGGAATTGATTAAAGGCTTGTTTTTTTTCTCTAATGGTAGTCTGAACTTCTATGTTCCACCAAGGGACTCTATACTTATAGGGCTTGCCGGTAGTTTGTGGAACGGACTTAGCGGCGGCATTTAGGATGGAGGATACCAGTAGAGATATATTTTCATTGGTTGATTGCGTTGCTGGCGGAAGTGAAAGGGATTGTTTGTACAGAGCCCAGTCCGCCTTCTTTGTATTCCACTTCTTAGGAAAGGGCCGATTTTCCAGCTTAATCTCATCAATAGTTGTGATGATAGGAAAATGGTCCGCACCATATAGCTGATCGGCAGTTTTCCAGGAAAGATGTGGGGATATACCGGGTGTAGCAAGGGTTAGGTCAACAGCTGAGAAATCCCCGCTTCTGGCTGAGAGGTGAGTGACAGATCCAGTGTTTAAAAGGACTAATTTTTCTTTTTCAATGAGAGATTCAACAAGACGTCCTCTGGTATCTTTCCTGTTAGAGCCCCATAAATCGCTATTGGCGTTGAAATCGCCAAAGATAACATATGGAGGAGGTAGTTGACTCAAGAGTTGGCTTAAGTCCTCTAATTTCCAATTAAATTCAGGTAGATACACGTTACATATGCTCAAGTCTACAGGGTATGTTAGGCGTACTGCTATAGCTTGAACAGGTGTGGTTAGTTGTATTGGAGTTACTTTGATGCCATCTTTGACTAGGATTGCTACGCCTCCTCGAGCACGGAGGTTGGAAGGAAAGTCTTTTCGATGTACAGAGTAATCCTTTACCCTGTATGGTTGACCCTGTTTCAGATGGGTTTCCTGCAGGCAGATACTGAATGGAGAGTAGTCCCTTAAAAGTAGCTTTAGATCACAGAAGTGGTTTATTGCACCATTACAATTCCATTGTATAATCGTGTTCTCCATAATTAATAAATATATATGTAGATATAAAAAGACGATTATGACAAATAAGATAAGGGAATACTTTTCGTATGGATAAAAGTATGGAATATATTATGTAAAATGAGAATAAGACAAGGATTACTATACATTTATGTAAAACAAACACACGTTTATATCACAGTTAGGGTAATCTAAAATTAATATCACAGTTGAGAAGTTTTACGTGGTTTGCCTTTGGGCCAACCCTTCTTCTTCTTTTGTTTCAGTAGAATCATTCTGCTTTCATATTAAAATTATTAGGGTTTTATAACTCTCAATAGCTTCACGTTGTAAACGAACATAATAATCTCATATTGTCAAATTTATGTCGTGATTTAGATTATTTATGGCATGGTCAGCTACCGCAGACTTCTCTGGTTGACCTAATTTACAAAATCTCATATGTTATTTACGTTTTGTGCCAAAGCTACGTTTTGTGGTTCCAGTGTATATTTTTCCACATGAACAAGATAACTTATACACGACGCAAGATGATAAAGGGTTGGAAACATCTTTAGGTGATATTAAACGTTCTTTAATTTTTCTTATAGTTTTAAAAATAGTCTTAGTGCCATATTTAATTAGGATTCTTTCAATTCTATCTGTAACATTAGCTATAAAAGGAATAAAAGCAGTACCAACATTAAGAACTGGCTTTTCTTTAAGGTTACGTCTAGAAGGTGTAATAGCATTATTAAAATGTGTAAGTGAATATCCATTATCTTGTAAGGATTTTGTTAAATATTTATATCCATCCTTCAAAAATTCAGGGTCACAAATTTGTTTTGCTCGATCTACTAAAGATTTAATTACACCAATTTTTTGACGTGGATGGTGGTTGGACAAGTTATGAAGGTATTTTGTAAACCTTAAAAGATAGTGAATTATTATTTTTAGATATTAATATGTCAAAAAATGGTAAACTTCCATTAGTTTCTTTTTTCATGGTAAACTGAATACTAGGATGTATACCATTTAAAAAACCAAAAACTCATACAGTACCTTTTCTCCATGTCTCCAAATAGCAAATGTGTCATCAACATATCTATACCAAACCGGAGGTTCTTAGGTGTATTTTGTAACGCTAATGTTTCAAATTTTTCCATATAAAATTTAGCTATAACAGGACTAAAGGGACTACCCATTGCTACATCATCAATCTGTTCATAAAATTTACTATTCCACTGAAAATAAGTTGTAGTAAGACAGTGCTGAAAAATAATGGTTGTATCCTTTGGAAAAAGATGATCAACGTATTCTATAGTTTCTTTTAGAGGCACTTTTGTAAAAAGTGAAACAACATCAAAACTGACCATTGTATCACTCTTCAATTTTGAAACTATGCCTTTTTCAACAAAGTCTGCAGAATTTTTAATGTAATGGGGTGTTTTACCTATATTAGGTTGTAATAAAATGTAAAATGTTTTACAAGACTGTATGTAGGAGAACCAATTGCACGAACAATAGGCTTTAAAGGAATATTAAATTTATGGATTTGTCGTAAACCATATAGTTTTGGTGAAATAGCTACGGTGTTGGTTAGTTTCTTTTTTATTTCTTCAGGAACAGATGATAATTTAATCAGTTTTCTAGTTTTTAAAAGAAACTCTTTTGTTGGATCCTTTGGTATTTCACGATAAGTCTCTGGTTCCAACATTTTTTTTATTTTAACGTCATAATCGTTCATATTTAATATTATCTGATTTTAATATTATTATATTTTCATTGCGTTTAAGATCTAGTAAAGCACGTCGTTGACGAAAGAATAAGTTGCTCTTTGGAGGTTTTTGTTATGTCTAACTTCGATAGCAGCATCAAAAGGTAATGATTTAATGGACTTTACGATATTGGAAATTATATCTTCAAAAGATAATACTCCTGGTGTTATCGCAATATTTCCTCCGTTAGATTCAATAGCGTAATCTGAAACAACATTATTAGAAAGGTCTATAACTGTTTTTTTTATAATCAATCGATGGTATATTATTTTGTTTGCATAATTTATTACATTTTTCTTTTTGACGTTGACATGAGATGTTAAAATTTATTTCAATAGAATCAATTTTATCCTAATCTTCTTTATTCAATATAGATGAAATTTCTAAATGTAAATATAAAAGATTTCTATCGGTGTTATCCAATAACTTACTAGTAATATGTATTTGATTACGCAGAAGATCATCTTCAGTTCTTCTGTAAATATTATTGGATTGTTTGTTATTAAAATTTCTTTTAATTTAAATAAACTTAGGGATAATTTTTTGGTCTCGGCATCGTAATAAAAAATTGAGTGACGATAATAATTGTGCTTTACATTTCTTTAATTTTTCAAATTGTCTGATAGAACGATAAATTTCCTCCCCATAAAGGACTGAAATAGGAAAATGTAAACTTTCACCATTATCACACATAATAAAATACTTATCTTTTTTGGGTTTTTTAATGGTGTATTTTCAATTATACAATCTAAACGTTTGGATAACACTTACAGTTATCTTCGTCACTAGTAATATCTATTAAAATTGTTAAAGATATTGAAAACAATTTTGTCAAAGTTGAAAAATTAAAACATAAACATCAGCCTGCTATTAATGTAACAGTTTGAAGAACGTATAAAGCCAACTATAGAATTAAATTTTAGTAAAGAATAACTAGGTCATTAGAAATTAAATATTGTTAAACTGTCTTAAAGATGACAAATCAGAACACCCTCTAACGGCGAAGGCTAACGATGAAAAGTATCAACCAAAAAAGATAAGTATTTTAGTCTGTTTTGTAGTGCAATTCAAACGCATAGTAGTAAAAATACATCCATTCTAATGCTTCGACCTGTATCTCAAAAACTTTTGATTGAATAAATCTTCCCAAATAAATAAATTTTATAATATACTTGATGCAGCAGAGACTGGCTTACTATTTATTTTTATCAAACGAACAATATGGACACTTACCATCTTTCTGATTCTTTGTTGTTACTCAAGACGTTTCTTAAGGCTCAATGCATTCTATTTAATTCATTCAAAGCTGACTTGAGTGAGTATTTAAAAAGATTTAGTTGTCATTCTTTTTCTAAATCAGATATAATATTAATTGATACTAATACTTAACTATGCAACGTAAAACATTTTTTTTTTAATTCGATTAAATTAGGTAGTGAGTCTTTAGATATTAAACTCGATTTATATATTGAACTTATTAAAAATATCTTACAGCGTATTTTCACTTAATACTTATATAATATAGCACAGAAGAAACACAATCCAAAAAGGTTACATAAAGAGAGGTACGCAAACACCCTCTATGACCATCAACTTAAAACCAGGTTTTCTAATTTCTTCGAACAGGCTATACAATTAATGAAGGAAGGGCTTTATCGCGGCAAAGATTAATGTTTCCACACTGAAGACTGGAAAAATCACATATGCACTTCTTCAATACCTCAAAGAATCCTTTAAAGTACTCACATTTGAGATTTACGTTTTGTAATTGTGCATATGCAGCCATCGTTCTGATATAAACTGATAAGGTACACCTCGGACATGCAGGCATACAACATTGAAATTGTTGAAACAATCCATAAACACTTGTGCAATACACGGATCTGTGCTGTTACAAAAACAGACTCGTACTGATTCCAAGGGAGCACCAGGTTTTAAACAGTCAAAATTAAGTTGTTTAATCAAGTCACGATCACTAATTGATATTTTAGGAGGATCACATTCTTCATAACACCCGGCTTGCCCTACAGATTAAAAGAAAACGTTAGTAACATTAAATCAGGTTCAATATAAATAAATTCTTACTGTTTTGTAAATTAGCTGAAGAACTATGAATTGCAAGAACAAGAATGACAACAATAAGCAACATCTTTAGTTAATATGGAATTTTACAAAAATCTTTGGATTTATACACTTCTTTATTTGCTCTCTTTATCACTTAAATATAGTAGTCTATTTTAATCAAATATGTTTTTGAAATATTTATTTTTAGAACTATAATAATAATGTATTTACGTGTCAGTCTCAGTGATGTAGATAATAGAATTAATTTTTGTTTTCTTCAAGAATTAAACGTTTTATAAAGTTAAAGACCTCTATGCTCTTAATATGCGCGGATAAATTCAGAGAAAACGGATATTGCGGAATTAATGGGGTCTTAAAACAATAGAGGATTATTTAAGACTCTTTATATTGTATTTAAAGGATCCTAGTGGTTTATGTTCCATTAATTGGGCAGTATTGCTACTTACCGAGTTTATATTTGGTTGCGCAATAATGTATGTATCAGTAAAATGTACCGTTGCATGGAGTAC
This sequence comes from Vesta saturnalis, assembly GCA_036346205.1. Lineage (NCBI taxonomy): Eukaryota > Metazoa > Arthropoda > Insecta > Coleoptera > Lampyridae > Vesta > Vesta saturnalis. The sequence continues at coordinate 776,816 of JARFJB010002420.1, read as the reverse complement.
AATTCTAAATTTTGTTTCAAACATCGTAAAACAGAATTGAGGCGGTTCACTATTTTGAAGGTCTGCATTGCTATAATACGCGCGTTATAACTCTAATGCAACCATTATTTTGCGTTGTAGAAAAGAACAAAGTATAAGTCGAACGTTTGTCAAGCAACCGTTTTAATTTACGATATGCAGAAGACCTACAGTTGATTGAGGCACTTTCAACTAAATTGACAGACATTCTTCAAATATAAGTGGTCCGGCATCTTGGGTAATTCTTAGAAACGAATCTACAGCCGGTTTATCGGTGAACATTTTGCGGTTTTGTGCAACAAATGTTTAGTACGTGAATGTGACTGGACAGTTTCTACGTTTATTTTAAATCAAAACCATGAGGACCAATAAATACTGCTTTGACAATACATTATGATGTATTTGTGTCTATTTCTCTTTATACATGAGAAATAAATTTCACTTGAACAATATTATTTTTACAGATAATTCTGGGTTCAGAGTCAAATTAAAACCAAAAGCAGTTTTTTAAAGGCCTTGCCAAGTATTGTACCATTTCTTGCTCATTCATACTAGGAGTGAAATATCGAGCTATCTGGTATTTTCGCATGATGTAAATTTCTCTGTTGTCCCTTGATTTTTGTCATACTTAGCTCTCGAGAACTCCTCTCTGATGACATTTTGTCTCGTGAATAAATCCTTAAATTGTTCAAAGTCTGTGCATTGTTCCTGCACTAAATTATACCATAATTCCGCATTGCCTTTAAGCATTTTTCTAATTAAACGCATCCTTTGCTTATTATCCTTTATTTCGATAAAGTATTCTTCAATGTTCTTTATAAACTACTAGGTGATTCATATTTTCTCCTTCGAACTTGGCATTTCTTATCACATGTAATTTTTCCAACCTATTTTAAAGTCTTTCGTGGTTCTCTCTTTAATTCTTCTAATTCATGATCATGTATCCTGAATTTACTGCATATTTCTCCATCTGCTTTTTGTTATCATCTTTATTTTTTCTACTTGGAAACATATTTGCTCATGAACTTCTTCTATCTTTCCTACTTTATTATTAAATTCATGAGAAACTTCTTCTCTTAATCGGCTCTCAATTCTTATATTTTGTCAGTTTACAAATTTTATCGTCAACATCTTCCTTGTTTTCGATAATTGTTCCCCATAATTTTCATTTTCCTATGCATGTGGTTATTTAATTCCTCCTTTGTTTGCTATTCTGTTGTCAGGGTATTTTGAACACCCTGTATACGTAGTAGGTAATTTTGTTTGTAGTCTTATGTACTTAGTTAGATTCCGTATATAAATTTTTTTTTGTTGTCAAATTAAGTTTTATAGTAAATTTGTGTTTAATGTGTGTGGTGAGCTTTAGATTCTTTGTTTGTGAAATTATTATTCCGAAATTTAGGTTGTTTTTCCTTATTATTTCTCGTTTATAGAAGTTTGGTTAACGCTTATTTGTAAATAGTTGTCTATAAGTTTAATTAAGGTTTATTTCGTTTGATTTCCGTAAGATATAATAGAAAATTAAGTACGTTAAATAAATAGTGTATTTATCTGTGTATGATGTCATGTTAGCGACATACAGACGCTTAAGTATAGTTGTCCAGTTTATTATTAGGTATTTTGGTTTTGATTCATAGAGATTGCATGTGGGCCTTATTGTTCGTACTTTAAGATAAACATACAGAGGCTGTACAAGATACTTGTGCTGATGTTGAGTTTTAAAATTTACCGAGTCCTTACGGACGAAAACGAATTTGTGTTTGGGGTACTAAATCTTCCCTTCCGTTTTTTAATTGGTTGAATTATATTAGATAAGATTTTTATGAGTAGTGGGATGCAAATTCAAAGATGGATTTTGTTAATAATTTTGGGAGTCTAAGACAGATCACGCTTTCAGTAGTTGTACGTTGCCGCTTGTGTTACGCTTTAAGGGTGGTTTAGAACGTTGATATTTTGGGACCTTGTGGTGTCTAACGAACGTACTTTTTGTGTAGTAAGGGTAGTTTAACTATCCCTGAAGATAACCTGTGACAAAGGGATTTATTAAAATTGTTCACCACCATAGGGTTATACCTAGTGCCGGTTTCGAGTTTACGTAACATTACCTGGAGGACATCTTCGTGTTTTCTTAGTGCGTCGATGGACTTCTTGGTTTATATCGCCTTTGCGGATTTACTTAAAATCATCGTTCTTGAGTGCCACTAATTATCGTATGAAGCGTGTGTAAAGATAAAGAAACTTTCGCTATATAGATATTAAAATTTATAGTTATTTAAACAAATTAATAAGGATTGTTAGTGGAAAATTAAAATTATTTAAAGGAACCTTAAAAGTTAAAAGTTATCAAACAATTTTGGACACTCACTTTAACCTTTTAACGAGATTAAATTAAGAAATTGTTCGTGTATAACAGAATATCAGTCAACATTTTATCATCATTTTGCCGGACCAGGAGTTTCCGTTCCGTTATAACCGATCACCTGGGGCGTATCTATCGTTGTAACACAGAGGAGGTGCTAGCTAGACCTGTAAGGTAATATAACAGTGGGCTTTATATTGAAAATTTTGAAGATTTTTGTGTGTCTTGAATTATTTTATTTGTTGATAAAGGTTGAAAGCGGAGTTGTGCATCGTTTTTTTGTTAACGTAAGTTGTTGTTTTAAATTTAATTATTGGAATTAATTATAGTTTTAACGCTCCGTTTTCACACTTTTTTCTATTTTTGATTTTATTAGTAAAGGGCAATCGACCCTATTGTAGTGTGGGTATATTATCCACGGTTTATTTATATTTAGGTTTACGATTTAGTACGGCGTAAGCAGATTCTGATCAGACATCCTGTCGCCTAATAAGCCTTTGTAGTTTTTTGTCCATACACTTTATCGTATGTTTATATTTATCCTTATTTTATTTTATTATAGCTTTGTTTTGTTTTATAAATGTGTTTTGTATTCTGTGGAAACCCTTCTGTGTTGCATACCAGTTTTTTTGCAAATTTACCGATAATTTAAGTTATGACGTAACGAAGTTAGTTTTTCCTTTGTTGTTGAGTAATAACGTAACTTTTTGTTTTTATTATTGAGTAATAACGTTCTTAATATTTAGTGTTTTATTTGATTTTTTTTGTTTTGTTTTGATTATTAGTTAACGTCAAATTATTTACACTGAGGTGTAGTAACGTAATTTTATTAAGTGTTGATCACGCTTTTATTTGACTAGCGTGCAGTGCTTTTTGAAGCCCTATTTCAGGTTATTTTGCCGAGTTGCTGTAGCGGACACCTGAGATTGATTACGAATAGGTAAGCGCATGTTTTTTGGATGTTTAGACACGCTATGTACTCGTAATTTTGGCACGACAACCCTTATTTTGTCTATCAAATATCCTGGCGACCTTAACCGAACCGATTTTGACTTCATCCCTATTTTGACTGACGTACGATTTATTATTCTGGATGTGCAAAATTATTAACATCAATCCACGATCCGCTCGCTGACTAGTCGAGGCAAAAAAGGCCAATTTATCTGTAATCCCGTTCTACCACCCGTTTATACCGTTACACTGTCCACTAATCTTTCTTTATCATTCTCCCACTTGTTTATTTATCTATTAATGCTTTCTTAACCGTCTCATATCCTCCTTTCTATTTTATTCTGCTTTACGCATATGCTCCTTTCTATTTTCTTCCGCTTCTTTCCTATTTTCTTCGAGCTTGTTAAATTTGATCTCCATCTTTTCATCTGCTTTACATATATCCTCTTTTCTATTCTCTTCCGCTTCTTTCCTATTTTCTTTGAGCTTGTTAAATTTGATTTCAATATTCTCCTCGGCTTTTTCCTATTTTCTTCAGCTTTTATTAGCATAGCTATAATCATATCCGTATCTAATCCTTTACTCTCTTTAACCGGACTCCCTTCTTCTTGTTGTCCTTCCAAATCCTTCTCAACTTTTGTTGTTCCATATTTATATTGTTATCTACCTGTGCTTTTCTAGGCCCGTAAATTTTACCTGATCGCGTTACCTCTGGTCTTGCATTAATTTAATGTACACTAATTAAATTTGCTCTTTTTCTAAACGCTAAGTATAACATTAATAATAAAATAAAATAAAATACAAAACTAACAACAAAATTAACAACAACAAAACTTTACTTCAAAGTAACTATAAATTTTTTATTAAAATTTCCCAATAAATCTGGCCCTCACGTTGCTGCGCCAATAATGGGTAATTTTATTTTATATGTAAGGAATAGATTTTTATTATTAATGGAAATTATTAAAATATATCATATAATAATACTATTACTATTGTTTATGATGCACCGGACTAGCTCTAATCTCAATAGGGATAGAGTTCTAATTTAAAGAGAAATTATTTTTGGTTCGATATTATGTGGATTCCACTTTATAAAAAAAATTCTATATGTTAAATGTAACTTAACAAAATTTATACTATAACACATGCGTTATGAATTTAATGAACTCAATTGCAAAAAAATGTGAAACTTTTTAAATAATGACTTGAAATTATAATTATAGTTGGATAATTGAAATATAAAATTTGAAATAAACTAAAATTTTTACTTGTTTTGCAGGTGTTTAAACAACTATTACATAAACATTTACACCTATACATAAACAAATAATAAGTGCAGAAATCACACAAATAAAGTCACAATAAACAGGGTTATGATCAAAATTAACTCACATGTATAAAGTCCTATCTGCAAACGGATGTCTTCATACAGCTGGTTCCATTTGTACATGCAAGCACTTCCAAGATGATCAAAGTTCGCTGCTACAATTCACCTAATTGCTTCCACAGGTCCTCGGTTGATGGTCACTTTGTTTCGGTAAACGCTTTTATTTTAAGCTTTACGGTTTTACCCAACCACAAATTTTTATCGATAATGATATTATTTAATCGTATTAAGAATTTTAAACTTTATCGGTTTAAATAATGTTTTATGATTATATAGACTTTAAATTAATATCACTTTCTTTTTATGCCCGATTCAAACGTTGATTATTTAAAATGTCGCACAAAATAAAAATCAATTTGAAGAAAAATGATTACAATTTTATTATGGAAAAATGTAACCAGCATTTAAATTAAACAAACGAAATTTTGAAATCGTTAAACATTAATCGTCACAAATAAGAAATTTAATTCGTACTAAACTTTACGAATATGAACAGGTATTGGTAACCTAACTTTATTTTTAAACAAATGTAGGTTTAAAAACCATTGTTTTTGAACTTCACGTCTCTCCGTTAACTTTGTATTTAATTTTCCCCATAATTATTGAGGTTAATTAACTTACTTGTTTTACACAAAACACTACACTTTTTAAACTTTGCAAACAACTGGAAAAATATAGAAGAAATATAGAGAGATTATGCTCAAAAGCAATTCCTTTTATACCCTTTTGGTTTTACCACCTTTTCAATTTTTTTAGAAATTTAAATAATGTAACTATGTCTATGATTGGTCAGAATAATTTTGAAATTTAACTAAATTAGAAAATATACGATAACTTTCTTATAAAGCTATGGATTTAAATTTTGATAACAGAAATGAAATCTGTGTTAAAATCTGCATAAATTGATATCCAACTTGATATAGTTCTCTTAAATATTCTGCGAAATGACTTATTCTAACTTAAAATTGCTTATATCTAAATAATCTTACAACCTACACTTAAATTAACTACATATATGTAATCCTGATGAAAATTTGTATTGGAAAACATTCATTAAATGTTCAAAATCGTAAATTTAAAGTAAAATTATATTTACCAAAGTAAATCTATATTCTCACCCCATTTCACAAAATTTGCGTTCAAATGCCTTGTACAATTAAATTTCTGTGTGAAAATGAGGAAAACCTCCTATTAATCACATTAACAACACATTTTAAGCCTAACTTAATCTAAAAACTATAAATTTGTAAAAATATTAAATTTATCACATAACCTAACTTTTTCTAAATATACAAATAATTTGCGTTTTAAAACGTTCATATTCAAAATGTTATCCATACAACTTGTAAAAACTGTCTTTATTGTATTCATAGTTTATCTTGCTTGTATTGTCTAAATTTAAGTCACTTTAAGAAATCATATTGTTTAACACACTTTTCAAAATTCTAACATAAAAATGTACTTGCATGTAAATATCTTTCTGTAGAATTATTCTATACACTGTTCTTCTTATTTATTATGCACTACTTAGTTTATCACACATCCGCTTTCATATAATGTGAGTAATTATCAAATTATGTTCGTATAGTAACCCTTTCTTGAATTTTACCAAATTTCCTGCATTTAACTTAACTTATAACATGTCCCTACTATAAACCTAACTTTACATTATGTGTTAAACACCTTTAAAACATCCAAATACCGAAATACTTTTAAAGAACTGAAAATTTAAAACTAAGTACTGAATCGAACTTACAGAAATAACTTTATTTAACATTCCTGACATTCTTTTAAGTAGCACAATGCTTTTATTGTTAAACCAAAATGTATAAATTTTATTAAGACTGTTTTAACCAAAACAAATCCACTTTCTTGCCATCGTAAACCAAATTACATCAACTAACTGCATCGTAACCATATCATGCTTGATTTCAACCCTTTTTTAATAGAAATTACTAGTTTAAACTCTCCAATCCCTGTCTTACTCTTATCTAATCATCTCAGAAATATATATATATATATATATATATATATATATATATACTAATATATATATATATATATATAATATATATATATATATATATATATATATATATATATATATATGTTACATAACAGTTAAAGGAAAATTAAAATTATTAATTTGGTAACCTTGAAATAGCTTAGTTTGGCTGAGTTAACCTCATTGTATTGTTGGGTAGGAAATGCAATGTCAAAACATTATTACATACTACAATTGCATTGTGATGACTATTTTATAAAATGGATACACTTCTGAATGTGGTTTTATAGCATAGAGCTCATATATACTCTATTGGTTGTAATAACAGCACTTAATTGGTAGATCAAGCAGACTTGTTCTATTAACCTACCATCTACCTCAATTTTTATATAAATGTATAACAGCTTATGACTTTAGTTGTTTTGAAAATAAGCATCTACCTACTTTTGATGCATTAATTACTTATAATGTTATTTATTATACACTGGTTCTGTTACTTTTGTTATATTAATTGAAATAAAACTAACTTTAAATATGTTAATAATTTCATAAATAAAGTGATAACGATATTCAGTATTTATTATAGAAGACATTGAACATATTGTAATGTAACGAGATAATCATTATATTTAGGTTATTTTTAACTTGTGGTATTACTTCCATCAACATTTTAATCGATGCAAGTGGTAATCTGCCGACTTAAATAGCTCGAAGTCATAAAATTTAGCAGAAAGTTAAACTGACAATGCTGTGATAAATAAAGCCTCAACTTTAGTGCATAGAATATATTGAAAGCAGTGTGTCAACATTAAAATCCATATATGTTTCTAAGCCCTAGTCTAAGATCTAAGCCATTTATTTCAGTGTTAAATAGTCCATTATTATAAACTGAAAACTTTTCAATAAAATTTCAAGTTTGAAATACAAAATTTAAACCACCTTTAAATAAAAGTTTGTAGTACATTTATATTTATTATTACTTTAGAGCAATAACCTCTGTTATTAAAATAGAATTTCATTCATTCGTACAAAAGTGAGATTAGTTTGTTTAATTTCAAGATTACTAATAAAACCAGAGGCGTCAACTAGTTCTATTTATTTTAGTTCAAATTTTCGCACTTTTAACGTGGTAATTGAAATAAGCCATACAATCGTATAATACATTTATACAATAATTGATTTTTATAGGATCGTTCATTACAATTTTAGATACGTATATAAAACGTTCAAAGGACATAAGAATCTTAATGAGTAGTAGTTAAGTATTACTCATACGTCACTGTTTTTATACTCTATAGGAGTAGAAAACACTCGGGTGGTAATGCCTATTACGCACTCGTGTAAATGACAGCACTCGTGCGTAATAGGCTACTTACCACCCTCATTATGTAATATTCTATTTCCAATGTGCTAATGCATAAAAGTTTGTATCGACCTTGGAACAAACCCGAGAATAATAAGCCGAAGAAGCCAACAAAGTCCAACCAGTTTATGGGAGTATTGTTCTATCTTATTAATTTTGTCTGTGAAAAAAAAATACTCGTAGCTGATTCCTTTCTATACTATTGTTTTGAAATATTTAGTTAATCGTGTTGCTAGATAATACCACTCATTTTAGGTACTCTGTATTGTTGTGAAGGTGCAACACGAAATTGCATTTCAATAAATCCACAGAACTATCGCAAATATTCAGCCACTTATTATAATATACTACTGAAAATTTAACATTTGTTTGAAATTGCTTAGCTATCGTACGTATTACCTCAAAAATAAGTAAAAAAGAAAAAATCCCCCAACTTTCGGGTCACACTGTATCATTTTCAAAAAATTTAATGGGACAACCTGTATATTTTTCCACTTCTGTAAATGTTACTCTTATGCCAATTCAGCGGTATCTATATGTTCTTTTTTTTGGTGTTGTAGGTACTTAGCATTGATAAACAAATTTTTATTTAGGTTTTTATTTGAATAACAAAGAGTGCATAGAAGAGAAAAACGTACCCTGTCAACAGAACAGATTATGTAGTTGTCAAAAGCAGTCAGTGTTAGTAAACAACCGTTCACTATGTTATTGTTGTTAAAAGTTATTTGACTTAACACTTATTATGCCTTTACGGTTCACTTACGACGGGCATATCGACATGCTGATCATTTATGTAGAATGTGGGAGAAACAGCAGACCTGCTAAAGATTTATAAATAAATCGTTTGACCGAACAACTCCAGGTAAAAATACTTTCCTTTAGCTAGAACAAATGTGAAGGCATGGTTCTTTTCAACTGGAAAACATCAAAATGCTCGACGTAAGCCTATTACTACAGATGATAATGTTAATAACATTCTTGCTTATATCCAAGTCAATCCCTACATTTCAACTCGGCGTCTTCAGCAAGAATTAGGAATTAGTAGATCTACTATATAGTGAGTGTTAAAACAATACAAATATAATCCTTTTAACGTACATTTAACCCAAGGTTTGACTCTCACAGATCCGGAAAGACTCAATTTTATTGCTGAAATGTCAATTAAAGTCGAAGAGGACCCGTTCTTTTAAATAAAATATTGTGGAGCGACGAAAGCATTTTCACAATAACGGTGTAGTAGCGTGGTACTCTTGGCGTTAGTGTAAGGTTATAACTCCTGGAGACTCAGCCCGGCGTTATTTACGTGTGATAGTGTGTTACTAGATATGGTTAGATTGTATAATTAAACAACTTACGTGTCTTTTCATTGCAGTACAAACGTTAGGTTGCCCGGCGTGACGTGGTGTGCGTTATCATACGGTCGCGATGGACTCCTCGGTCGCAATCAACAGGTCGGTGCTTACAAAGTAATCGGTACGGTGGCGGCTGGATATCGGCTTGACTTGAATCTACTTGATTCATCCGCTGTGATTACAGGTCGGTGCTTACACGAAGCAATCGGTACGGTGGCGGCTGGATATCGGCTTGACTTGAATCTACTTCGATTCATCATCCATTTTCACGCGCGTCGCGGGTTTATAAAGGTGCATCTGTGGGCGGCTTCGCGGCTACCGCGCGGGGATGCCATTATGCAATTGGTTGCAATTGTTCTGACGTGCAAAAACTTACTGGTTTTTAGAAATACACGTCACCGGTGATTAAATTTTGTGGTGTAATATCGCGTAAACTTTTGAAATTTATATATAGGATGGTCCGCGAATAATTCATCCGAAAACCATACGTAAAGGACGCTGGTTCTTTACATACCACCTTTCCTCTTCTCGTGGGAGATCCGTCCTCTTCACTTTCACCCTCATGCCATCGGGCATAGATACTGACGCGACGGCGATTGCGTCGCTGGCGGCGGTTAAGGCGTTCCGGGACGGCATAAGGCGGGCCGGTCGGGGACCTCCTGGATCTTTAGGTCCTGGATTCCGTCTGTGACCTCGGCCGTCCGGCGCAAATGTTCCGGTGTGGTTGGGGTCCTTGGCACCGTCGGTGTGAAGGCGGGGCGGTGACCAATACCATTCCGTTTCCATATCGGATGGTCCTGGGGACGGTGTGCGGGGCGCAGGAGGCGAAGATTGTTCCCGGACCGGGGAACTTCGTCGCGTCACGAAGGCTGCGTCTAAGCCCTCGGTCCCGGGTAGGCGGTAGCGGTGTGGTTGCCAGGGCGAGATCCTTAACGGGATCTTTCTGCGGATGCATTGCTTGAACGGGGCCATGTTGTGGGAGATAGCATTTCTGGTTTTATCCTTTGCTTTTATAAGATTTTGAATACGCGGGTTTTTGATAGCCGTTAAATTTTCGACGTTACCATTGGTAGTTGGTCTTGTCTGATCGGTGACGTCAGTCGCATTTCTCAAATCTTTTACATGCGCTTCTCCCGCGCTTTTCCTACTACCGGGTTCTCGGAGCTCGACAATTACGGGCGATTTTATTTTATACACAGGTAAGGACCGGCATACTTTTCGCTAATTTCGCGGAAAATTCTTTCGCTTTGCTGGACAGGTAATGTGTTTTACGATATACGAGATCTCCTTTGCGGGGCGGTAGGCTCGGTGACGCAGGTTGTAATGATACCGTTGTACTTCAAATGTCTTTGCTAATGAGTCTCTGGCAAGTTCTTGTAGATCTTTTAAATACTTCTGTGCTGCTCTTGATCAGCTGCGGTTACGGCGGTTTCTGTTGTCGGCGGTTGCTTCTGGGTTGACCATGCCTCGGTGGTTCTAATTCTCTACCGAGATTAAGTAAGGCTGGGGAGAAACCAGTTGATCCATGCTGTACGGTATTGATAGCGAATGCTATTTCAGGCAGGTGAGCGTTCCATTCTCGCTGGTTATTTCGCGTAATTGTCCGATCACTTTATTGGTCCTTTCCACCGGGTTGGCATGCGGGGAGTATGGTGGAGTAGAACGGTGGTTGATCTCCTGATCCCTTAAGAACGTTCGGAATAATTTGCTGGTATACTGGGGCCGTTATCGGAGATCAGGTGTGGGGAGTTCCAAAGCGATATATCACTTGTTCTTTTAACGCTTCGATAATCGGCGGACTGGTAGCGTTGCGGAGTGGTTTGAGTTCGACCCACTTAGTTAACCGGTCTTGAAAAACTAACAGGTCGCGAAAAGTACATCTCTCCTTGCGGCTTTTGTGTACTACCTTTATAAGTCAACTTCTACACGCTTTTACGTATTTTATATGGTCCGATTTTATGGTGGGTCGGTAGTAATTGCGGTATATGCGGCATAGCGTTTTCACAATTCCCAGGTGTCCTGCGGTGGGACATCGTGACATTCTTCCAGTATATCTCGGCGCTTTTCTGTGGTACAAAATTTTCCAACTAGGATGGCTTTCCATCTCTTTTCGGGTGTCGGATCAGGGAACGATTTAAATAGTTGTCCTTCATCTATTTTATATCTGGGTGTTGATCAGGGTGTTCTCGGACTTGCTGTATCAAGTATTGATACCACGGACAGGTTATTTCTTCGGTTTCCTCCACCTCTAATGGAGACAGGTCGGCTTTTATTTCATAGTCCTCGTGTAGGCGGGATAGCGCGTCTAATCCAATCACAATGTCGGTGGACAGTTGGGGTATGTAATAGCCCGGTAACTGGAGAGTGTTTGTGCCTATCTTGGCGCGGAAAATGTATAAGCCGCGGGTTTCAGTCATGGAACTGTCGGCAAGACGTACAGTCGCAGCTTTTAGCGTGCTCGGATAGATTCGGTTGTTAATTAGTATATTTTTACTTCCTCGCCTATATATGTTCGGGATGCTCCGGTATCAATTAAAGCATTTATGGTTTTTTAAAGACCATAATCTCTAGGAAGAGTCTATCATCGTAGGGACGATCTAATCTTTTACCCGGTTTCTTTCGTGTAAACTGCGCTACGGTTTGTAGCCAAGTGGTCCACTCGCTGGCGGTTGTTTTGTTTCCAGGTTTCAGAGCCGGGGTAGTAAAAGTTCCTGGTGTTCCTTTACCGGCGTCTGGGTTTCCGACCGCGGACAGGGGCAGTCGCGGGATAATACACCTTCTTTGCTGCATCTCGAGCAAAAGGTTTAAACGGTTCTCTACACCTCTCTTTGAAGTGTCCGGTTTTCACATCTCCAGCAGACGGTGTAGCGGTCGTACGGGTGGTGATAGGTGTTGGAACGGCTGTAGTTGTAATGATTTCGAGGCCGGTGGGCTGGTGTGTCAGGAGCTGGTGTTAGACCACTAAAGTTACTTTCTGGCGATTGGGACTGGGAGATGGCGAGTGCGTCCGCAGGTAGCATTTCGAATTGGGTGGCCAACTCGAGAAGTTCGGTCAGGTCTTTGAAATCTCTCTGGCGGATGTAATATTTATATTCCACCCTCAGGTTGTCATACATACGTTGTAACTGTTCCTCTATGGACATGTTTCCATGGCGTCGTATTAGGGTCAGGACGGCAGTTACGTATTCGGTGGCTTTTTCTCGGGTTTTGCAGTCTATTGCGGATTTCCTCCTGCAGTTGAAATTGATATCGCGGTGGTAAAAATTGTATTTAAAACTGACCAAGAAATATTTCCAGGTCATCCAGGATTGTTGATGTTTCTGTACCATAACAGGGTGCTTTCCTTTAATAATTCCGGAAGGGTGAGTAATAGATCACGGTCTGATGTTGTAGCAGGTTTGTAATTCCTCTACTCTTTCCAAGAAAGAAATCGGATCGCTGATACCGTCGTATTTCACACCCCATTTGCGTATTCTATCGCAAATATCGGCGCGTCTGGTTCCGGTAATGTCTAGGTGTTCCCCAGCTGGTGGTGGTGGTATCGGAGCGGCTAATGTTATGATTTCCGGTGATGGTACGGTTACTTGTCCTTCTCCGGTGCGTAGGTATTTTATTATCCTGGCTCGAAGTGCATCTACATTTCCGCCTGTCTCTAATTTATATTTCCTGGCCTCTGTTGCTAATTCATCCTTCTTGAGATGGTAAATCCATCCCACTCTGGTATCGGTATCTTAGAGTCCCTCGGTATACTCATCCTGTAACAGACAGATTAGTGTCTCTGGAAAACAAAATATTTGATTACTGGTACTTCTGCGGTCCCTTTGGAATCTGTAAACGGAAAATTATTTAAGGTGTTCAGTGTTTCTCGAGCCCCACGTTTAGGTGCTATATATATTGCTACCCTAAACTTATGCGCTATATGTATTGCGCCCTTTACGGTGCAGATTAAATGATTATTATTTGCGCGCCTTCTGGTTTGGTAACCCAACGCGGTTTTATTTTGCCTCGGCTTTGCTCAATCGTGTTTATAATTTATTATAAACGGGGTGTGGTTATGTTTAAATAATGGGCTGACACTGTCACCTTAAATAAATATCTTAAAGCGTTTTAAAACGTATATTGATAAATTTAATAAATTAGTATATTAATGAACAACAAAACAAATGTATAATTAAACAACTTACGTGTCTTTTGATTGAAGTACAAACGTTAGGTTGCCCGGCGTGACGTGGTGCGCGTTATCATACGGTCGCGATGGACTCCTCGGTCGCAATCAACAGGTCGGTGCTTACAAAGCAATCGGTACGGTGGCGGCTGGATATCGGCTTGACTTGAATCTACTTCGATTCATCATCCTTTTTCACGCGCGTCGCGGTTTATAAATGCATCTGTGGGCGGCTTCGCGGCTACCGTGCGGGGATGCCGTTATGCGATTGGTTGCAATTGTTCTGACGTGAAAAACTTACTGGTTTTAGAAATACACGTCAGCGGTGATTAAGGAGTTATTTGTGGTGTAATATCGCGTAAACTTTTGAAATTTTAGATATAGGATGGTCCGCGAATAATTCATTCTAAAAGCATACGTAAAGGACGCTGATTCTTTACAGTGTATTTACACCTTCTATCGAGATAGATGATTTAAAAATAAAATCAGAGCAGCTTGCAATCTACTACACCAGAAATGATTCAAGCCGCATGCACAAGAAATTTACTTAGAAGATTTGAATGCTGCATTAATGAAGGTGGAAATCAATTTGAGCAACTGTAATAAAAGTGTTATTTTTCAATTATTTTATGTTTGTTTCCATCTTTCCTATTCAAATAAAAACCTCCACAAAATTTTGTTATCACTGCTAAGTATCTATGAAACCAAAAACA
>JARFJB010002420.1:715000-752500 GCA_036346205.1 Vesta saturnalis | reverse complement strand
TATTTCTAGTAATAAGGGTGACAGTTGGTGAACGTTGGGTACTTTTTCCTTTAGAAAAAACCATTGCCAAGTTAATCCTAATGACTCAACTTGTTTTAAGTTGTGCTCCATCACTATCTTCCACTTCTGCTGTTCTTTGGTGTGGATGATTTTTTTTGCTAAGTGTATTCTGAAAGTTTTAATTTTGCTCGGAATATGTACTAAGCCTATGCCCCCCTGACGTGTCTGAAGGCATAAATGTTGTTGTGGTAACCAGTGTTTTCCTTTCCATATGTAGTCCACTATTTTTGACTGTAGAGAAAGTTGTTGTTGAGGGGTGATGCTTATGCATTGTAGAGAGTGCCATAATTTGGGTGCTACATATTGGTTAATGACAACTTTCCTCCCAAGTATTGATAATGAGGGCATTTTTCTCCTCCACGTCGTGAGTGATTTTCCAAGAGAGAGCGTTAAAGAGTTGAAAACTTCTGTGGCGTTTATGTTATCATCGTTTGAAAGACTAATTCCTAACACTCTTATTCCTGTTGCCCATGGGATATTTAGAGGCGTGTCTGTTCTTCTTCTCCAGCTTCCCGCCCAAAAACCTTTGCATTTATTTAAATTGAGTTCGGCACCGGATTGTCCCGCGTACATTCTATAACACTTTTCTAAAGTTTTAAAATCGTTGTCATTCGATAAACTAACCGATACGTCATCAGCGTAAGCACTTACAATTAAATTAGTGGGTGAAGGTTCAGATGGAAATGATACACCTTTAAGGTATTTTCTACATAGTGCCAGGAAAGGTTCGATAGCAAGAGAAAAAAGAGGACCAGATAGGGGACATCCTTGTCTAATGCCAGTTTCGAAGGCAATCGCAGTTGTAAGTACGTTACCTATTCTCACGTGACTGCTGCTGTTTGTGTATAACAGTTTTACAATTTGAACGAAATATTCTCCTACATTCATTTTTCTAGGAACTTTGAATAGATATGAATGATCTATTCTATCGAACGCTGATGTTTGGTCGAGGTTAATGATGGCTAATGGTATATTATTTTTATTGGCGTAGTGAATTAATTCCCTGTGTAAATGTATTGAGTCGTACATAGATCTGTTAGGTACCGAGTAGCTTTGATCCGGGAGAACGATTTTGGAGATTATGTTTGATAGCCTTGACGAGAGCATCTTGGCAATAATTTTGTAGTCAGTACATAAAAGAGAAATTGGACGCCAGTTTTTTAGGTCTAGTAGATCGCCTTTTTTTGCCAAAAGGGCGATCACAGATTTTGATGCTGAGCGTGGGTTGTTATTAGCAATAGCAGATAGTACCACTTGATGGAAGATGTCTTTTAAAACGTCCCAAAACTTTGCATAAAATTTAGTTGTTAGACCGTCTATTCCTGGAGCGCTATTTTTATTAAGGGACTTAAGAGCCGTTGTCAATTCATCTACTGTTATCGGATTCTCTAGAGATACTTTTTCTTCATCAGGTAAAGGCACAAGATTATCGTATAATTTGCATGATTGGTTGATTTTCGTTTGTTTTGATTCATACAACCTACGAAAATGTTTGGTTATAATTTTACATAATGTTTGGGTATCGTTGATAATTTCGTCCTTGTGTTTGAGCGTAGATAAAGGAGTGAAAGGTCTCTGTGTACTTTTTTGTAAAGTTGGGCGGTCTAATTGCACAAGTTTTTCGTGCTTTGTAACGGTTAATTGTTTTTCGCTGATTCTATAGAAAGCGTTTCTTGTTTCCGATAGTAAGGCAAGATGGTCTTTCATTTGTAAGTCAGAGGTGTTATCTTTGACGCCAACTTGTATTTGTCTTTCTAGGTTGGTTATGTTGTGATACTTCTCTTGCTTGCTTTGACGTTGGTATAGAATCACCATATCTTTTATTTTTTGTTTCATATCTTCCCATCTATATAAGACATTCCAGTTTTTTTCATTTCGGGACAACTCTGATTTTAAAAAAATTTTCATTGTGTTTACGAAAACCTTGTCCTCTAGTAGAAAATTGTTGAATTTCCAGTAAGGTGGCCGCATAGTGAATTTAGATGCTTTAAAAATCACAGAGACGGCGAGATGATCAGAAAATGTACTGTGCAGTTTGGAAGACTGTACTGCCATGATTAGATCATTTGAGCAATATATTCTGTCAATTCTTGAAGCTGTTATCTGTTTACTACGATTAAAAAAAGTATACCCGCCTTTATCGTTATTAAATAATCTCCAACAATCTGTTAAATTCGCCATTTTCACAAAATTGTTGAAAAACCTTGATAGAACAGGATACCGTTCATTGGAGCCAAGGCGATCACATAGGGGGTCTATAGTACAATTAAAGTCACCTGCTATAACTATGTTGCAACTTATTTGATAAGATGAAGGTACGAGCTCAAAGTTTTCAAAACATGCATTGCCCTCTCCAAGTTTTGAGGAATATATACGTTCATAATGGTCCATGTAGATTTATTTATGACGATCTGTAATCTTTGAAGATGAGCGTCAACGATTATTTCATGTTCTAATACTTTTATGTTATTGTTTTTCCTAACAGCTATTAGAGTTCCACTATATTGCGTAACACGGGGTTTACGAAGAAAAATAAGGCGTGTGCAGCAGCGGGGGTAGTTCTGAAATGTTTGATTCCTGTATTACTGCTATATCAGGTAAATTAATCTCTAAAAAATTAATGAGGTCGAAACATTTAAAATCTGTTCGTAGACTTTTAACGTTTATTGTAATTATTTTTAAATTTTTAACTGACATGGTGGTTTACTTAAAATGTTAGACTATCAATACTTTCGGTTGAAGAAATTCGTTCCACGGATGTTCTGTTCAATTCGACCGGAGAAAAGGCTCCAGTTTCTTTATTTAGGTCCCTCTTTAGGTGGTTGACTAACCTTTTGCATCGTTCTTTTGTAGCTCGCAAAGAAAACATAGGGATTACAAGCTTAATTGTCGCAATAAGACCATGAATGTTTTCTGTGTATTCTCGTGCCAGTTCAAGAGGTTCAGTACTACCTTTGACTTTATTTAGAAAATCGGAGAAGGTAATGTGATCTAATACCATATTTTCTTCATCCTTCCCACGCCAGGATGATTTCCTCGTAATGTTCATTAGACGATTCGCTTTCAATTTTTCTTCTTTTCACGTCGGTTTTTTTTTTTCTACCTTCGTAGGCTTTGAGAATTCGGTGGATTCTTTTGGTAGGCAGTGATGGGATGGTTTTCTTCCAGAGACTGTGTTTTGTCTGTTTCTAACAACATCTATAGAAACGGCCGTTATTTCTCCGATTCTGATGCAGGTGATATAATCGATGTGGCTTCAGTAGGTGGATGAGACCTTTTTTGTAATTTTTGCGGCAAATCTAGATCTGCTGGTATATTTGAAAAGCTCTCAGTTACTGTACATTTTGAGGCAATATGGCCGGGTTCTTTGCACTTATAACATTTCACCTTATCATCTGACAGGAATATTCTATACTCCTCATCTTCAAACGTAATCACGATTGACGAAGGGATATTAACTGAATTTTCCAATTCATACGCTATAAATATTTGTCTACGAAAACTGTATACGTGCATATATTCTTCTAAACCTATTCCGGCGCCTATAAAGGACATTGGCGAAATCAGCTTTAAATTGTTGTTTTTAAGTTCTTCTTCGATAACGTAGTGAGGAATGCAAGGTGCAACGTTGGATAAAACAATGCGTTTTGCCGGTAAAATTAAGGGGGCACGAAAATATCATTAATATTTATCCCTCCCTCTTCTTCAATAAATTTATGAACTAATTCAGTTGAAGTAAAATATAAGCAAATTCTGTTATTGCTCATTCTTGATGCAAATAAAATATTCTTTGCACCTATTATTTTTCCGGTAACTAAAACGTAATCTTTTACTGCTAAACCGTCTATAGCAGGAAATATGATTGCCTGATCCTTTTAAGGGAACGCGGATGCCGATGCAACATTCGAGAAGGATCTTGTGTTATTTTTAAAACGCATATTTACATTAGGTGCCGTTATCAAGGATGATTCTGGTTCTCCTGTTGTCAGAGGAACCGAAGGATGTAGTAAGAAAGCATAATTAGGATTTAATGAATAGGGAAAACATTCCATTAAAAATGTAAATATTATACAAAAATAAATGGAATGTGGAAGATAACTTTTGAACTGTTATCACAGACAAAGCATGCATGCATATAATAAAGTTCTATTTACCAAAAACGTTGTATTCAACTCAATGAGATTTTAGTAAAAGGATAGATTAGCGTCTTTTCGCGAAGAAAAAAAAAACAATTTTTACACAAATTAAAGGAGAAAAACACAACCACTAATTATAATGTCAAAAACATATATAAATCACAAAAAAACCCCGTAGGTACACCGAAAAACACTTCAACTCACAAAACACGTCCGACATGTGTGAAATTCAGTGTGTGTGTGTGTGTGTGTGTGTGTGTGTGTGTGTGTGTGTGTGTGTGTGTGTGTGTGTGTGTGTGTGTGTGTGTGTGTGTGTGTGTGTGTGTGTGTGTGTGGGTGTGGGTGTGTGTGAGTGCGTATGTGCGTGTGTGCGTGTTTTCGTTTGTGTGTGTGTGCGTGTGTGTGCGTCCGTGCGTACATGCGAGCGATCGTTTGTGCATGTTTGCGTGCGTGCATGTGTGAGTGCGTGCGTGCGTAGGTGAGTGAGAGCGTATTTTAAAACAGCTGCATATTTTAAAATTTTAAAGATACCTAGATATATATCTTAAACTTATTGATTAGTTATGTTTTGTACAATTTTTGATATTACTCGAAATTTAGTGCCAATGGGGTCTCTAATGTAGATTCTAAGTGTTAGTTCGAATTTTTTAATTATCTGAATAACGATTAATTTTATAAGAAAAAGTGTAGACGTATTTCTTAAATAAAATTTAATGTTACATAAATTTTCTTTATAGTGTTTTTTAAAGTAAAGCGAAATATATTGAAAAGTTAATTAAATATGATTTAAAATGCTGATGCTGCATTATCGTTATTTTTATAGAAGCGGGCTGCTTTGGAATTTTTGTTACGTTAATATGTATTTAAGTCTATTAATCTCTATTTGACATGAAGTTTTAAACGTCATTCTGAAATAGATTATTGCATTTGTATTTACAATGTTGCCCGTTTTCGTTATGAACGTATAAAAGAGACGTTGCATAGTTAAGGGAAGGTGATTACTAAACTTGAGTTATATCTACGTGCCAAAGTCATTGTTTCCTACTGTACACAGCCGTCATTTCAGCAATAAAATTTGTAAGTATATACGTTATCAGGTAAAGTTATATTTTTAAAATATGTTTTCTCAATATTGCGTTATTTCCATTGTTTATCGTCGTGTGATATTAGATTAAAATGAAATGCTTGTTTATTATTTTCCACGTACATATTATGTGGTACGACAACATATTTGTGTGTTTTATAACATGTTTTTTGCGTTTTCGTTTGCTTGGTAGGAAAAATAACTTTATTTGTTATTCATTTGTAGACAATTTACCAAAACAGTCTTAATCAAGAAGGTTTATTTTAACAAGTTACTAACTTGTAAAATCTTTACAAGTTAACTGTCAGTTTTACAAATTAGTAGCATTATTTACATTCTAAAATTATATTCTATTTGCATCATAAACGTTAAAAACATCGTACAATTGTTATTCCCGTTAATACATACTCGTACCTTGAGGATGATTTTTCTGACAATAAACTTGCCACACTGTGGCTTCCTTATTAATTGCTCCGGCACGTTCATTTCACCACAATAACAGAAAAACAGTGAAATAAACAACATACGTAGTCACAGTAGTGTTTCCAAGGCTTACGACAATTTATTGAGAATTTTCGTTTTAGAAAAAAAAATTCATAAACCTTTTAAACACGTAAACGACAAAAGATACGTTACAATAGGAAAACTGCTTCAATCATTAAGGCGTCATTATTTCCAACAACGAGAATCTATACTACATTCAAGATGTTCGGTACTAACAACTAATTTCTAAATTCGAAATTTATCGGCAAATATTTGACAAATAATGGATACATGACAATTGATAATCCGGCTTCTTGTAGACCGATTATTCTGCCACATTCAAACTCGGTTAACTGATGGAAACTTGTACGATGTCGTACAGGAGGAATTTTTTCAACTTTAATGTGTTCGCTTATTAAGCTTACAAATATGCTTAACATTGACACTTAAATAACTAATGTCAAATGAAAAGGAAGAGTTATATATATATATATATATATATATATATATATATATATATATATATATATATATATATATATATATGGAATGAAATACACGTTTTCTGAAAATTTCATTAAAACACATCAGCGTTTACTAGATGTTCATTTAATCATGGCGGCCAGTATATTACCTGTTTTATTCACGAATATTGTAAATAAATGTAACATTGCCATGTAGGCCTTGAATGCAAAACTAACTCGTAGTATTTATGATTTGCGTTGGTGAACATCAACAAGAATAAAACATTTAGTAAGGCAAATTTGAATGATATCTAGTCGTACCTAGAAATGTTTTAAACTAGGCTTAAGTAGGTATCTTATTGGTCTTGCACACTTCAACGACTTATAATACTTTTGCCATTTATGCTACTAAATTATAAACTTAAAACTTGAAAATTAAAATTGGAGATAGAACAGTAATTGAATGCGTTAAGTAATCAGCACTAGATATACATACAAAGTTTAAGCAAACGAATTTATTTTATATTTATTCCTAATTCAGTATTTTATCTGTTTACTTATCAAAAACATTGAACCAATCTCACAACAGCTGTTAATGTAACATATTGTAAACTTAACACCTGTCTGCCAGATTAAGTCGTACAACTTATTTTTCAATTTTATGAAAACTTGTCATCGTAAAAATCAACCTTCCTTCTATAACAAAGGATGGGTTTAGGTGTAAAAAATTATGCATTCAATGTAAATACATAACAACTGCCAACATTTATTAGATGATGTCCCGACAACCCATCACACGTCATTTCATCACGCGACAACTCATCACGGACATTTCATCCCGGCGACAGTTCATCACTGGGACATTTCATCACTGCGACATTTCATCACATCCCGATTCATCACTCCGACAATTCATCGCATACCATACAATGTCATCATTTTTACTATTCCTATGGGATCGAGGATCTTATATTGATAAGGTGCAAATAAACATAAATGAGTACTATTTAATAATAATATTTATTAAGTTTTTTATTAAATAATAATACATAAAATGGAGAAAAATGTAATGTATTAAACAAATTAAAACAAATATGACACTGTTTCAAGGAAAATCAATCTATTTTGTGTTTCATAACTATCAATCACATTTTGAAATTTTAGTTTTAAAGATTTGTAATTATTCTTCATCGGTATGCGTTGTCCAAACATGTGTTGCAAATACTGAGTGTGTGCTAATTCGATTTCTTTCACCAGGCCTCTAAAGAGGTCCACATTGAAGGATGTGCACACATAAAATGTGATTGCAAGATATTATGCCATTCTTCAACACAGTAGTTCTGGCAAATCCTTCAGCTGCTGCTTCCCGCTGATTCCAGATTTGCTTAGGAAACATAGCTTCTTTTCTTCTTCCTGTACGTAGCTGGGGACCATGAATAAATGTAACTTCAAAATAGGTGAGCAATTCTTCAACACCCTGGTAACCATCCGGGAAAGTTTCCGACACTTCAATAAACGCATCCTCAACTTCCTGTAACGGGAGCAGTGATAAGGCACATAACATTTTTATACGTGTGGCTACGTTATCTGTATTATTTTCATGCATATTCTTAAGGTCGCACCCTCCAACTTTTCTTAAAACGGCCTGAGAGAGATGAAAAAAACATCCAGATATTTGAGCCGTTGTGAATACTGTTTGGAAGGAGTTCATTGCTGCCATCTCGAAATCGGTGAGAATTCTTGTTGGGACCGCTTCGAGTATTAAATTTTTCAAAGCCATAAACAACATTGTGTATATTTCTTGGGATATTCCTGGTAATAATGCTAGAATGCAAGGCCACGAAGTACTATGTTCTTGCATGTGAATACTATAAAGTTGGAATAATAACTTTGGAACAACTTTGAAAGTCCCATCGGCTATCCAGCAGGTTTTTTGTTCCAAAACCCTTAACAGGTCGTGTTTTCCGAATATAATTATTCTGTTATTGTACTTAATGCTAGAATCAAAGAGAATATATGATGCATACATGTGAGGTATTTCAAACCTCATATCTCTGGGGGTAGTTCTGAAGACAGCTCTCTTAATCTACTCATGAAACGAAACAATAGACATACCGGATATTTCGCCATTACGTTGTGAAGAGATTTCTAAACAGTGTATAAATAATGTTATCTCTGAAATATATTCTTGCTTTAATGCACATATCTAATGAGGTTCCACGACAACCCATCTCACGACACTTCATCACGCGACAACTCATCACAGACATTTCATCCCGGCGATAGTTCATCACTAGGACATTTCATCACATCCCGATTCATCACTCTGACAATTCATCACATACCATACAATTTCATCATTTTTACTATTCCTATGGGATTGAGGATCTTATATTTATAAGGTGCAAATTAACAGAAATGAGTATTCTTTAATAATAACATTTATTAAGTTTTCTATTAAATAATAATAAATAAAATGGAGAAAAATGTAATGCATTAAACAAATTAAAACAAATATGACACTGTTTTAAGAAAAATCAGTCTATTTTGTGTTTCATAACTGTCAATCATATTTTGTAATCTTAGTTTTAAAGATTTGTCCAGATACATGTTGCAAATACTGAGTGTGTGCTAATTCGCAATATAATTATAATTATCTTTACAATAATAGTATATTATGTATACATTAATATTTCATTATCCTCGTACCTAATAAAATCAATAAATTGTATAATTAATCTAAGCCCTAAAACAAATTATAAAATTATAATTATTAGTTAGTAATTAGGAATATTATTTAAATCTCAGATGGTTTGTAAATAAACCATTAACATTTTCAGGAATTAATTTATGGATTTCTCAAAATCAGTAATTAGATAATTATGTGATAGTAAATTAGGAAGATTAAAATTTGATATAAATATAAGGCGAAATCTATAATTTCTTCAGTATAATTCTTATTTTAGCATAGATATTTACTGTAATTTAAAAATTGTTGCTTGTGCAAAATATCAAGATGGAAAATGAAACTTTTCATTTGGGTCAACCAATGTAATTTTGAAACAAATCTTGTGTAGGTGGTGTAAAAAATGTTCTTTCTGATGTCTTTGCCTTATATAGATATTCTTTGCTAACAGAACACGACACCAGCATAAGAATGTCATGCGCTAGCTTGATGTTTTTCAAAAATCTAGTAAGATTCACTTAGACATGTTATAAAACATTCGCGTAATTGAAGCAAATGGCGCACCTAGGGACTGGCATAATAATAAAAGTAGCTTTCTTCAAGGACATAGCTTCTTTATTATTTTATTTTATTATCTAAAATAATTATGTAACTGTGATTGAACGGAATAAAATGCACAGCACGCACGCACCTCCCCACAGTAACTCACTCACTCACGCACGACACGCGCTTGCACGCCCCATAAACACACGCACGCGCACGCCGCACACGCACGCGCACACACGCACACACACACAGACACACACACACAGACACACACACAGACACACACACACACACGCACACAAACACACACACACACACACACACACACACACACACACACACACACATATCTAAATATTTGTGGCAACCCATCCTGGGTCTCATTTGTGGAATCAATTGAATGGAGGGCATAAGAAGATGCTAAAAAATTACGGTATTGATTCTGACAGTGGCTGCTATACACAGCGTTTTTTTGTGATTATATACTATTGTCATTTGTTTACTTTGCCACAAGTGACTTGTAAAATGTGCAAAATATGATGCCACTGTTTTCGTGTATAACTAAGTAGCCACAACTATTGCGTATTTTTTATTTAGCAAAGTAATTTAACGTAAGTTATGTTGAATAACTGGTCAAGCCAATTCATAAACCCACAGCTCTTTATGGACATTTAGAATTTCTTAACATTAGGGAAACGATTTTTTTGAAAATCATTTATCTTTTGCATTGAAGTTAATCTTTAACGTAGTTAACCGAACTTTGTATGATGGTTTATCTTGCATAACAGAAAATTTCAATGAATTGTTTGTAAATCAGTTACATTATGATATTTCACATATCAAGGTTTACTTGTGTAGATTACTACGACAATTTTACACCTAAAGGCCACCTTTTCTTTTGCTGACCACTCACATACTTGTTTTCCAGTCCCTTTTTTTAATCACTATTACTTTGGTACTCATTCACTAATCGTCCTTATGTTCAGTAATTATAAAAGTATTATTCCCTTACACACTTATTTCCTTTGTGCTACAACCGTATCATCGTATCAACAATTTTCATCACATACCCCTTGCCAATTCACAATTTCTTTCTCTTCAAGCAGAATCCAGAAACATCGCAACATCCAGTCTCACTTTACATACTAATACCTACATTCCTACTATACTTC
Organism: Vesta saturnalis; assembly: GCA_036346205.1. Lineage (NCBI taxonomy): Eukaryota > Metazoa > Arthropoda > Insecta > Coleoptera > Lampyridae > Vesta > Vesta saturnalis. The sequence goes on along the minus strand of JARFJB010002420.1, from coordinate 741,869 downwards.
ATTCTCATTTTAGTTCCCATAATTTCTTACGAAAAAAATAAATGTTTTATTAAATAACCATCTTGTCTTTCATGCACGCATAGACAAGTTTGTTTAAAATCTTACGGTTTACACCTACTATCGAAGTAAAAAGTTTAGACTATTAATTATTATTAAACTATTAATCCGATTTTAATTAAACAAATATTATCTTAATCATTTATTTCTGTGTAAGTGAACGTAATTACATCATTTTTCATTAATTTAGCAAAGTAAATAATTTTCGAATATCACTTATAATATAATAAGGGAGATAACGACTGACATTTTTTAAATTTTACAATGTTGTTATTTAAAAGAAATACACCAAACCAGTATTAACATCTTTCCAAAGGTGTACTTTAGCACATACTTAAAAATGGTTGCATGAGAGAAAATCGTTTTTTATTAATTAATTGTTAAAGGTCGGTCTTAATCAATTTGAAGTGAAAATTCGTTTTTCTCGAACATATTTTGCTATAATTCTTGGCTAAATTAATAAAAAATTATGCAACTACGTTCACTTACATAGAAATAAAATAAAATTTGTTTGATTAAAATCAGCTTAATAATTGTATAAATATAAACGTTTAAAGTGAGGGACCTAAACTTTTGCTTCATTTTATTAGAAGTACTCTAGCAAAGTGCAGGTCGTAGGTTCAAATCCTACTCGAGGTAAACTTTTTATTTATGTAGTTCATAAAATTAATAATAATTTTTGCTTCAATATTTTATATTAACTACTTGTCACTTCAGCATAAAAAAAGAATTTTTGCTAATTATCTTTTATTTTTCTTTAGTTTATAAAGGCAATTCTTAACATAAAATTGTAAATCTGTCCATTTCCTAGTGGATAAAACTCGATATTTATCTACACATTCCATGCATTTGGACTTTCCAGGAATTAGCTCTTTATGTATGGATGATCAAAAGGTCAAAACTGCCTCTGATTCTGCTTTACTCCATTTTTTTTTATTTTGATAACTCTTGCTCAGTTTTGTTCTAGGCCCTTCCTCGGAAGTTAACTCTTCTAACGACATCTGTTCTTCAATATTATCAGCCATTTTAGAATTCTCATTTCTTACATCATCTTCTACATTTTTTCCTACATCAGATTCCTCTTGAATTGGTGGCAAATCTACAATAACGAAGAAAATTTGGACATAAGAGTTGTATATTTGTCGTTTTGGTTTAGTTATTATCCTTGTTCTGTACAAAACAGAAAGAGTGAATATTATAATGAATTTCTAAATTTTACATGAGTGTCAATTATCACAAAGTATCTACCTTTAACTTCTTCCCAGCAAAATATTTCCTTGTCGCTTATGTACAGCTTACAATAGACGACTTATTTAGTTATCTCAATGCCATTTTCGGAAGACGATAAAATCCCTATGGACACGGATGTCGTGAGCAAGGTGTCGTGCTAACCAGTCAGATTCTGTTTCAGATAAATCAAACACCTGTGAAACAGTTGCAATATACTTGTAATTTAGTACTGATCATATTTTGAGGAGCCTCCAGATTAACACTTTCACAAAACAGTCGTGTCCTCTTACATGTGAATTAGAATTTGTTACTGCAAAAATAAATGGATTGGTTTAGCAAATTCCAACTGCAGTTCGAAACCGTAATAAAAGTTCTATCGCATCTTTACTTCAGGGTAAGAAGAACAGCCACTTTTCGTGCACGTTTACCTTCGCTTACACAACCACCAATCTCTCTGCCATTTTTTTTCAAATTCAGTCATTGATTGTTTTAGTTCATGTGTTACCTGCTCAGACCTCAAAGGCCTATTCATAGACCTATTGATCAATTAACATTTTAGATGCTTCTCCAGATCTTCTTTTATTAAACAATACAATGCGACACAAAATTAATGAAGCAAACATATGCCATGTTCTTACTGATACATTCGGTTTTTCATTTCCATGTTATACACTGTTATTTGAGAATCTAAATATGAATTTAGTTTAACCCTTATCCGGGCAAGGGGGCCTCTTAGGCGAACAAGAATTAAAACTTTAATATTTCTATTAATAAATGTAATTTGAGTTAATGCATTTTAGAATTCCTCCAAAATGGTCTTTACTAATTAACCATCAAGAGATAAAAATTGCTTTTAAAGATTATGTTTATCTAATGAGGTATCTAGAAATGACTTCGTCGTTTGTATAAAGGTATTTAGTAAAAGTTTTGGTTTTACAATAAAAGAAAACTTTCCCAACTCTTGAAGGGATAGCAGATATATAAATGCATGTCTATATTAGCTTAAATTTTAGTTTGTATGCAATTGGGAGTACTGATTGGGCTGCATGAGAATGAACCGAAAGGTAACTCAAGGAGAACTCGAGAAGATAGTAGGAAATCTGTGGAATGACGACGACGACATTGATCATGTAGCTAATTCATCAAGTGCCTGCAAAGAACTAAGTAAAGAGGTAAATATTGCCAATACATCCCAATTCACTTCTAAAGACGGTACAGAGTGCATGAGCCAACCTCCTCTCAGGTCGGTCTCGTTCTTGCAACATAATAAAATCAAAATTACATAAAGTCATAATACAGCCGGGAAAAATTTTCGACGAACCGATTGATGATATCTGTTTATTTATGGACGACGATATAATCTCTGAAATTGTTTTACAGACAAACAATGAAGCCAAGAGGGTGTTGAAGGTGTATTTTGAAAGTCAGGTTGTATATTGAAGTTCGTGGTTTTTCGGTTTGTTACTAACTGCCGGTCATCTGAGTGCAAATGATTCTAGTTAGGACGAGTTGTGGCGTGCTTTACATGGTCCGCCAATTTTTCGAGGAACGGTGGGACTAAAAAGATTTAAAAATTTGTTGCGTTTTGTACGCTTTGATAACAAAGAAACGTGGAACCAACGGAGAAAAGATAATTAACTTGCACCTATACGAAAAATTTGGGAAATGGTCAATAATAATTTAAAAAGCATTACTTACCCGGAAATAATATAACAGTGGATGAACAATTTGTACCTTTTGTGGACGATGTCATTCCGTCAATACATACCCTCAAAACCTGACAAATATGTAATGAAGATCTGCTGGAATGCGATTCTCAAACGTATTATCCCCTAAATGGTATTCCTACATTGGAAAAGAAGGTAATCAAGTTGCGAAGGGCCTCACAAGTGGAGGAGCAGCTGGTAGAGCCGTTTTATAGTACAAAGAGAAACGTGTTATTTCACAGATTATTTATTACCTAAAAGATTATTGAAGAATGGATTGACGTGCGTAGGAACTGTGAAAAAAACAAGCGTTTTGTACCCCAAGAATTTTTGCCTAACAAGAAACGGATGAAGAGACCTCAATTTTTGGTTTCACATCTCATGCATCCTTGGTATCCTATGTACCAAAAAGAACAAAAGTGTGAAAATATTTGTCAACTATGCACAATTAAGGGACTCAATGGCGATTATAAGAACAAACCGGAAATGGTAATGTATTGCAACCAAACTAAGTGTGGAGTAAAACAAATCGTTGGCCATTTGCATTTTTTATCAATTTGTTAGACGTGAGTGGTGTGGCTGCATATGTTGTTTGAACCAATCTAAAACCAGATTGGAACAAAAAAAAACACGAAAAGGGAGGTTTATTTCTGGTATCACTATATGAAGGTTTAGTACTTCCGCATATCAAAAGAAGGCAATCGAGAGGATTACAGCATAGTATCCAGCACTGTACGGAGGAGTTTGTAGATCAACCAACTTCTTCAAAAAAATTAAAACTTGAACCTCAAGTAAGTGTCAGAAGAAGATGTTACTTATGTCCGAAAGCGAAGGATCAAAAACAAAAACAATATTGTAGCGAATGTAAACAAAATATGTGTAAAGAACATTCAAAGTTATTGTGTAATAATTGTTGTCAATAGCTTATAATGTAGTGATTTTTCTGTTTATAATAAATAATCTTTTAAAGAAAATTGTTTGCGTATATAATTTAACGCAACAAAATATATATATATATATATATATATATATATATATATATATATATATATATATATATATATATATATATATATATATATATATATACGACGGTCTTAAGTCCCGAACTGCCCGGTAACGTTTGAAAATTACCTTGCCCGGATGAGGGTTAATTAGATCGGAAGTAAGAGGAAGTAACTGTGTACAATTAAATTTTCTTTTATGTAGGGTATTTAAACCATTTGATGATATTTTAATAGACCATTCCAATTCTAATAAACACACAAAAGCTTTTAACTCTCTAAAACATTACGCTTTCTTAGAGCCATCCCTCTTTCTATAGCTGCACACTTTTTAATATGGTGACCGATTTTCAATCTAAAGAAGGGGTCTTAAGCTCTGGACGACCTGTAAATTTCTGTGACATACAACAAATAGTTCGTATTGCTTCAATTATTACATCAAAGTATTGTGGACTTAAATACCCACTCAAAGTATTTAAGATAGAATTTTTATTTTTAATTTCTAACATTAGACGCATAGACTGCCTTGTTAATTCGGATTGAGTTACACCAAATTTTTCAAAGTACATGTTACCAAACTTAAGTATCAAGTTATCTCCTGTACATATTCGTAACACAACGGCATTCACCATCTTATTAATAATGTGCTCTAAAAACTCTTCATCTAATACAGAATAAAATATTCCAGATAATATTCCATTACTTTCAGAAATTGGTTTCCGATTTTCACTGTTAATTTTCACGGGGCATTTGTATTTTATGTATACCCCTATATGTTTTTTTAACATAAAACCAAGGCAATCTGAGCAAGGGCCATAGTTTGAATAACTGTAGTTCTGTTTCTCATACTTTGTTGGACAGCGTAATAGAACTAGTTCTCCTTTTCGAAATTTCAAGACTTCAGAAGTCTCCAATACGTAGTAATTTTCCAAATTCTTTACGTCGTTCTTTAGAATTTTTTGGTAATGCAAGAATTCGTGCAACAGACACATCTGAAGCACGCTTTGATTGTAACTGTCACACAAAATGCTCTGACATATTTGACAACAATGTCTTTTATCACGAATTCTTTTCTGCATTCTACTTTTCTTAGCCCTGCGAATATATACATCTGAAATAAAAACAAGTTACTGACTTAATTATTTTAATAATGTATAGCACGTTTTTTCTCTCCCGCTGATTTATGTGTCAGAAAATAACATATTAAATCCAAGTACTTTTTTAATTAAATTTAAGTAAAAACCTCAAAGTGTTTAATCAAACTTTATCATTGAATAACTGCTTTATACTTAACAAAACCAATCCCTTCCAGTTCATCATTCACTATGATTAAACTGTGATCGAACCACCAATACTAACCTTCGTGATCAAAATTACTCCCATCTGGCAATTCCAATTCACATGTGGTAGAAGTAACAGCAGCTGTAGGTGTAGAACAATTTGTAGAAGGTGGTGATGAAAGCACTTTTGTGGTAATTGTAAAGTTACCATATTAGAAGAAACTACTTAATGTTTGGGTTGAGTGTTTAATTCATATCCAGTAATATTGAAAGTGCTACTACTATTGCTTGAATCATCATTACTGTAATCACTCTCTGAAACTACAGAATCAGATGGGACAAATTCAGTGCCAGAGGAACAATCTTCATCAACACTATTGTCATTATCTTGTAAATCGCGTAAATGTATACACACGGCGCTGCGATACAGAGGGTAATCACGTGGGATGAGGTATGCCACTAATGTGATAGTGCGTACTCACTTGCACCAATGTCATTAAAGGCGATATACACTCCATTTTGTGGTGTAAGTACAAATTGGTTACCCTTTGCCGTAGAATACTGATTTGTTATAAACTGTCTATCGCATACAGGTGTATGTTTACCACAAATCTCCGGTATGCCACAATTTAACGTACACACACCGCGCATACACACACACACACACACACACACACACACACAAAACACACACACACACACACCCACTAACAAACAAACAAACACAAAACACACAGGTAAGGTACCATTCACCTTACTAAACCTAAAAATGAAGTAATGTACTGAAAATACATTCTACCTCCTGGGTACTGTGATCTTCATTAGAATGCGGTCGATTAGTTACATTCTGAAATTATTCGAATTAACATTCGGCATTAATACCCACTATAAACAAATATAATGTGTGGTAGATCAATTATGCATGTCAATTTCGTCAAATTTCAAGAAAATACTGTAACAGTTAAAGTGCTGATTATGCAAGGATGCAGGAAATTTGTACAATAGAAAACGCAAAGTGGCACACTGTAAATAATGAAATGGTATTATAATTTTTGTATACACAGTTGATAATCTCTATCCAGAATCTACTTCTGAATTGAATTTCATTAGTCAAGTATACTATTTAACGTACCGTTATTTAGCTACATCAACTTTAGAATCTGCTTAAATGCACTTTCTGAGTTGCAGCGGTGCTGGAACATGATTCTTCGGGCAACAAACGGTAACCATCGATCAAGGTAGTTCATGGTCCTTCGAGTCTTTAAAGTAAGCAACATCAACCAGTAACCAGCAAACCAGTGGAAGACAATTTACTCCTCTCTTGCACCAGAATTGTCAACAATTATCTAACTAAACTAGTGTCCATACCAAAACACCTCAAAAGGAGCAGCGAAGATGCAGTCCAAGGTGGAAAAATTAAACGCACTCGTTTAACAACAAAATGAAGTAGGTCAGCAAATGAAGAAAATGTTGAAGAATCTAATGAAAGACACAGACCCAAGAGAAATAAAGACGTATTTTATGCACCGCCAACAGGAATTGGAAGGTCTCAATGACGAGATAACGCAAAATAATGACGGGATAGTCAAGTTAGGTTAATAGGACTACGAATATAAGAAATCAGGGCGAGCGTACCAATTAAATAGAATCTATAGGGACATAAAGAAATACCTGAATGAGCTCCATGGAGGAAGAACACTCCGTACGAATTAGAAAGCTACAACATCTGACTTTGCCAATACTACGCTCTGGTGTTTCAAACTAGAATAACGAATGTATGAGCATGTTGACACCAAACAATGCAGCATTCTGCAGAATAAAACGGAAAAAGTCTGGGATGAAATATCCAAATTCAGATTCTATCATGAATACTTTACAGCAGAAAAATACAAGGGATTAGAAGACCAATATGTTACCATTCAAGAGCAGTTGCATTCTTTGAAGGAAACTAGTCAGCACAAACAGCATCAACAACATCGTTGCAATATTCCGAACCGGGTATGAAAACTGGGCATCATTTCATCACCTATTCAAGAAGACACTGTTAGATTTACAGAGGGTGCATTAATTCAAAGCCTACTTGAGTGGAGAAGTTGCAATGTTAATACACCTTCAGACAAGGAAGGAAAATTACATGACCGCATGCGAAATATTAAACGATCGTAATAATAATGTAAGGCTAGTGTCCAAACCACTAGACAAAATCTTATGCTTCCCTCAGATTGAAAGAGAAAAACCGGAACAATTAAAACAACTCCTTGACACTGAATACAGGTCTGGGAGAGATACAATATCATGGGGAACAATGATATGAGATGAAGAGAGCAGTCCTTAAAGCGGCCAATCGAAATTTAAGAGCACTAGATATGGTCGAATTTATGAACGTAAGGTTCCAGTCACTATAGATGTTAACGCCAATGAAATGCACACAAGAACAAGTACCACCCAGACTCAAGTGACATAGCAGCAGTCCATGCAGCTGCCGGCAATACCGTAAGTAACAGGGTCTCATAGAGAACTACCCAAAGTTTAATGAAATAACAAATTAGGTCACGAATAAAGTGATTGAAAGGAAAGTCTACTGTATTGCTCCAATCAATCAACCTATCAGGTCAACTTCAAGACCAAGTCTGGTGCAGCTACAGTTGGAGAGAAGATCGCAAAAAGAGAAGTTAAGGAACACGAAACATTACTTGCAACAGCAATCGTGCATGTAGGAGGTGATTTCACAGTGATAGCGAGTGTTAATTCACCCAGGGCCACAAGAGTCAGTTATTACAGATGAAGCAGTCAAAAAATTAAAATTGGCCAAGAAACTATGCAAAAATATGTCAGCGATAATAGAGAATTCACAATGCATAGAAGTGGATAACATCCAGAAGAACAAGAAAATCAGTACAAGGGTTATAAAGCACTGCAAACACCATCATCTATAAACTAGGGGCAACTATATTACAAAATGAAGCAGAATATGGAAAAGAAAAATTTAGCCAAAAAACTTTCAGCATAGACGGCAAGATGACAAAAAGTTTTAACAGTGGTGCTAGAAAATATGGTAAAAGAAGAACAAGAAGAAGTTAGAAAAGGTGAAACCTTATTAAAGAAAAAATGAAGATAAAGATAGCAAAGGACGACGGTTCAGAAAAGGAAAGTCAAGCTATTACCGCACAATATCGACTGCGAAACTTTGTTCTAGTGGCAGGGATAACAAAGATCGCGACACATTTAATAAAGGTTAAAAAATCTACATCGAAAATTTAACAACTCGAAGAACTCGATAACAGTTCAAACGAAATTAATAAGCAAGGCGCGTGAATATATGCGCAGACTACAAATTAAGAGTAATATTTGATTCATATAGGAAACGAAATCTTCACAAGTGGAATTTATAAAATAAGAAGGAAGTACAATACAAGTTGGCATTTAAATGTCGCGTCCAATCCATAGGAACAAAAACAACCAGAAGAACCTTTTTGTGGAAATTAGAATTGAACCGTTGTACCACACACTTAAAACAGAGGTTCTATAGTGTTGACTTACCAACAGAATGTTTAATATCGATATAAACAGAATTTGAATATGCAGTATACTAGTAAATTTCTAAAATGATTAAAATTTTTATCGTTATCTTCTGTCACTAATTGATTTAGGATACAACTTGCCAGATAACTATTTCAACAGAGCAATATTCTCTGCACCTTTCTGAATCAAAATATGCACGTACCATAAATGTACCTAGTGCTCCGTCTAAGCACGAATTTTTTGAAGTATAGCCTGCCAGCTGAATGGCAACACTAAGGGGTAATGGGTATCGTAATATTTTTATCATTTTCCAATGTAATATGCACTTGGGATCCCTTAAACAAATTTATACAGCTTTATCTTGAAGAAAACCCTAAAGTTAGTCATAGTAGTATAGATATACTCAAAGTCACGGCAAGCAGAAGCGAGAGAGCGGAAGTACCGAAGGCGGCTAGAGCCGCAGACATGAAAATGCCCTCTTCCCCTGCTTTAGAGCTCGACGCCATTCTAGGTTTCCTAGGAGACCTAGATTTTGCGAAGGCCTTACCTGTCATCCGCAAGATGGCAGCGACCCTAGCGAAGGTTCAAACTGCGACTGACCTATAGGGAATGATCCTCAAGCAAGGTCAGGAAGCTCTTTTTGGGTAAGCACTCTCCGGAACGGTGACGAAAAGGGATGGCTTGGATAAGTGTTCAGTATCGATTTATTATTATTCACACTTGTCCTAAACCTACTTTTTACTTGTTCTACACCGCATCACGGTATAGGCATCCCATCCTATTACTGCACAACAATAGTTATGCTACTGTTGTGCAGACTACATTAAGACCTAACTTATACGTTTTCTGTTTATTTCAGGTATCCTAGACAGCAACATCAGCATCAACAACTAACATCCGAGCGCCAACAGGACAGCACAACGCACATGACCACCACCATCCACAACAGGATTTTTCGACATGGCATACTACTACATCACACCACACATCAATCTACAGCACACGCGCTGAAGAGGGCGCATACTCCTGAACAGCGCACGATGAGAAGATAATTTGTATATATTTTATATTTTATGTTTTGTATTATATATTACAGTGCACTCTGTACTGTTTTATCAAATCATTGTAAATATCCGAAAATTCAATAAACTGTTGAAACTGAAAAATTGAATTGTACTACCTAAATATTTTGAAAAGGAGCTTCTTTTAACCGTCGAATTGAATATAACACCGTATGATTCATATAGGAATGAAATAGGGATTTACCTACATGTAAAAGCCTTAAATGAAAAGTCTACCTCTGTAAATTGATTAAAATTACCATTAATTTTATTAAATACATAAATAAAAAGTTTACCTCGAGTAGGATTTGAACCTACGACCTGTACTTTGCTAGAGTACCGCGCTAACCAACTGCACTATCGAGATTCAAGCCCCAACCGATGTAAATTTTCTCTGTATGTGTGTAGAACTGTTGTAAATTCTAAATATAATGAGATTACAGTCACATTACTTATTTTAATGGAATGTGAGCCTGCAATATCGCAAGGATTCACACATACCAAAGCAACTTGACTATTATTAAATTTTTGTTATGAACGAATAAGTTCAAAGGTAAATATGTAATTAAAAATTATTATTAATTTTTATTAATAATAATTTTTAATTACATATTTACCGAATTTTCAGAACATTATGTATAATTTCGGTTAAACGGTTTTTGTTCTATTTTTCCAAATAAGGGGTAGGGGACAGTAGGAAGCCTATTTTGAAGAAACGCTCATAAGTCCGGTTCTGTTCCACCAAATTTTGGAAACTTGGTATAGTTGAAAAGAGCATTTTTCCACCAATGGAATGTTCATTAACTCTAAGCAATCTAACCAATATGGCGAATGGTAGGGGGATCTGTTTTTTTTTGAAAATGTGTTTTCTTTTGAAAATATTAAATGGAAACACGTAAGTTTGACTACATCTTTAAAAAAGTATGCTAAATTAGCAACAAACCAACGAAAACCGGATGCCGATATCTTTTTCCTAGAGAGATATCTTAGGAAATGCTCGGACGTGTAACGACAACATCGCATTATCATTAAAAGTGTAAGTACCTATAAGGTATCCATATCCATGACTTTGATGAAAACGCGAATAGAAACAACTATTTCAAAAAACAATGTTTGTGTTGTATACGACTTCATCATGGGAATAAGAGATAAACATTTAAAATTGTAATAATTATAATTTGGAAGCGATGTTTTCTATAAATTGTCGTAATAGCGTTGGCTATGAAACAAATGAATGCATTGACAAGGCAAGTGTTAAACGTCAAGCTTCCGAATTGATTTAGTGTTTAGAGTACACTTTCTATAAGTTACTTATTCTTACAAACTGCCTATTTCAAACGTAAGAGAGTACGACATGTAGCTACTTATTTTGAATGTCATGGAAATGCGACAATTGCTTCAAGGATGTATGCCACAGATTACCCGCAGAGCAGAGATTAGAAAAAAAAGTTTTTTAAGAGATTGGCAATAAGATAAACGGGATTAATTCATCGATCCAAATATGAGAGAAATTTGAAAGGTTGCACTGAAGAAAATATTTCGTTAAACAATTATTTAGTTTTTTTATAATAATATAAATATTAAAATATCTCGATAGCTCAGTTGGTTAAAGCGCTAGTCTAGCAAAGTAGATGGCGTATGTTCAGATCCTACTCGAGGTAAACTTTTTATTTATGTATTTAATAAGATTAATAATAACTTTTAATTACATAATTACATGTTTACTTTTGAACTTATTAGTTCATAACAAACACTTATAATAATTAAAATAACCAGTTGTGATCGAAATAAAACCATAATATAAACATTAAACAACAAAAACGAAATTTAATTCATTAACAAATAAACAGTAAAAAAATAAATAACGAATAGAGTACTTTTAATGTATTCCAAAATGTTCAATTTGTTTGGCATTATTTTCTGTGCAGAGACGGAGCCTTGAGTGTGTGGAAAAAACAGCAGCTTGAATCTCTGCAACAGAAACGCTGTTAACTGCATTCCTTATTCTATCCTTCATACGGTCTCGGGTTGTTGGCCTAGTTTGAAAGACTATATCTTTTATCCTTCCCCACAAACAAAAGTCTAAGCAAGTAAGGTCGGGTAATCTAGCTGGCCACCTCTCCCTATCCATTTAGCAGAAAACGTTATATTTAAATATTCCATTACATTCACCGAGAAATGTAAGGATCACTTGTCGTGTTGGAAAAACTTATTTCTTCTTGTTTCTAATGGTATATCTCCAAAACCAACGAAAGTTCGTGCCTTAAAAAATGTAAATAGGTTTCTGTCAAAGAAATAAGGTCCTGTACTTTTTTCTTCAACTATACATGTAATACCATCGACCTTGATGTTGTACCTCTTGCATCTAGTGTGGGTTTTCGTCAGACCAATAGTGCATGTGATGCAATAAAACTTGTCCTGTGCTGTTAAATGATGCCTGGTCTATCCACAGAAAGTTTGAGAGAATGCGAGGATTTTCGAGCGCCATGTTTTGTAACCAGTGATTGAAATCTAACCTTTGATCAAAATCTCTTTCCAATAATTCCTGATGAAGGACTATGTGATATGGATGCAATCTAAAATGAAATATTTATAAAGAATGTGTAAAGTCTATGTGTTGCTAATAAACTTCAGTGCGTAAGTATACTAATGTATTATACACAATATTTCATCCCTTGATATTTGCCTTGTACTCATGTGCGGATAAATGGATATTAACGAAAGAACATTCGCTTTATTTTCTTCAGTGCAACCTTTCCCATTTCTTTTATATTTGGCCGATAACTTGATCCGGTTTGTCTTAACCTTATAGTCAGTCTCTCAAAAACTTTTCCCATACGCTCTTCTCTGCGGGTAATCTGTGGCATACACACTCAAGTAATTGTTGCATTTTCATGACATTGAAGATAAGCAGCTAATGTGTCGAATCCTTTGACGTTTGCAATAGGCATTTTTCAAGAATAAGTAACTTACAAAAATACAAACAAAATCAATTTGGTAGGTTGACATTTAACACTTGCCGTGTCAACGCATTTATTTATTTCATAGTCGACGCTGTTACGACGATTTATAGAAAATATCGCTTCCAAATTATAATTATTATAATTTGAACTGTTTATCTCTTACTGCCACGATGAAGTCTTTACGACACATCAAAAGTATGGGTATGGATACATTATAGGTACTCTTTTTATTGATAATGCGATATTGTTGTTACACATCCGATAATTTCTCAAGATATCTCTGGCTAGGAAAAAGATATCGACATTCGGTTTTCACAGTTTTGTTGCTAATTTAGCATACTGTAGTCAAATTTAGATGTTTCCGTTTAATCTTTTCAGAAAATAAATTTTCAAAAAATAAATTAAACAGCGCCATGTGCCATTCTCCATATTGGTTAGATTGATTAGAGTTGAACATTTCATTTGGTGGAGAAAACTCTTTTCAACTATACCAAGTTTACAAAATTTGGTGGTGCAGAATCGGACTTCTGAGCATTTTTTCTAAACCGGGTTCCTACTCTTCCATACATCTTATTTGGAAAAATTGAACAAACACCATTTAACCAAATACATGCAGAATGTTCTGAAAATTTCATTTTTCATACTTCTGGTGTATCTTAATTTGAAAAATTTTGGAAAAAGTAATTTTTCTAATATTTGATATTCAGTTACGCCCTTTGGTGGTCGACCTACAATTCTTGTAATAATTTCCAGATGTTTCTCGTGGTCACTTTTGTTAAATACATTTTTTTTTCCTAAGGCTGTAGTATAAGCCGTTTCTGAGGTGTGGCCGGCGCCCTTTCTTATTAGAACACCCGGTACATCACTATTAAATGCAATACATTTACAGATTTCGGTTTAGATAGTGGACCGTCTGCTATAGCACAGTTTGAAAGATTGTACAAACTAAAAGTTCAGTGGACTTACAGTGGATGAAGCAAAACTATTTTTGGTATGTTCACCTGGCGGCATTGCGGATCCAGTTGCTGTTATAGAAATAAAAAGTGACAACCACGTTCCCATAGAGGCATGTAAGTTGAATCTAGTGAATTATTGTATTTTAGATTTAGCTACGAATAAGCTTATGTTGAAAAGAACTAACAATTGTTACTACCAAGTGCAAGGAATTTTACATATAACCAAACGCAAAAAGTGTTATTTTATCATTAATACCAAAACAGGAATTCATGTTGAGGAAATAGAGAGTTCATGATAAAATTTTCATGTACATATTTCGAATATGAATTGTAATAAAATACTTTTAGGGATGACATTTTCTTGTCAAATCATGTGGTTAATAAGTTAGAGACGTTTATCTTGAATCTTTGTTACCAGAGTTGACAGATCCATGAAGGTGTCGAAATTTAAACTTACGAACTCTGTATATCTCTAATTAAGTTTGATTATTTATACAAGGTAGTTAATGGTGCACACTTTTTTTACAATGTTTGTATATTTGCACTTAGATCCAAAGCTTAACACAAGAATTACATGTGTACTCCTGGGTTATCGTCGAAAAACACTTTTCTAAACACTTCTGGGATATCGCAAATGGTTATGTGTCCCTTTGTTACAAATTCGTTACTTTGTTAGAAAGACAAATAATAATGATACTTTAAGTACCATACCGCAAGCTATCTGCATCCTGAACACCCAACATTTACCAGGCCACTTGATAACCAACTCCGCCTTGTCAATTTTTAAGCAACACATTAGGGGCCATTTGTATACAGGGTGATTCATCAAGAATGGGCAATCTGTGATCTACAAATAACAAACACCAAAATATGAAGATTAAGTCCAACATGCCTTATAAAAATATTGCTGATTTTGGAGATACAGGGTGCTCAAAGGGAAAATTTTATTTTAAAATTTGTCAATAACTTTATAGGTTTTAACAGCGTAAACATAAAATTTGGTAGTTTAAGGTTTTGTGAAATGAGAAATACGAATCTGTCACTTATTCTGTGACATCATAGAGGACTCTAGTAGCACTTTGTTCAAATTTCCATAAAAAGGTACTCTTATTTAATTTGTCTAACTCTATCGGTTTGTCAGTTAATCGCTCTTAAAAAGATCTGTGTTTTACTTAATTTTTAATTAACAAAATATGCAAAGATGCCTTAGCCACTAATGTTGCGTTATTTATTTTATTGAGTTGGCTTGTGTTAACATTTGTCAAATTTGGATATCAATAAGTTTTGAGTCAACTTTGAGTACAAAAGTATTTAGTAATATTATCACCCTTTTACTGGTTTAAATTTAGTAATTAGGCATTTGGATTGAAAACAGTGGCTAGTAATCGACGGTGAAATGCGTGATATGATTTGTTGTTTTACTCAATCAAATTGTAATGGATTAGCATCGGCTCGAATACATTTACTATTGTACCCAAATCGAAGACAACCGAATCATAAACTGTTTAGAAATATTTACAACCTCCTTGGCGTGACAGGGTCTTTTCGTCCTAAGAGTGTTTTGGAATATCCAGATATGAGTACTCTTCGGTTAAGTGCGGTAACATGGATAAGCCAATCGTCTCTCTGCAGAATTTTAAAGAAAGAAAAAATCCATCCATATCAATATACTCCTGTCCAAACTGTATTATCTCAAGATTTACCAGCATGCTTACGATTTGCCCAATTTTTACAAGATAAACTAAGAGGAAACCAAAACCTTTTTTATAGTATTCTGTTCACTGATGAGGCGACATTCACTAGACGAATTTTACTTGGAAAAACTATCATTTTGGGATTCTGAGAATCCAAATGCTGTAAAAGAAAGACAGTTTCAGCTGAGTTTAAGGTGAACATTTGGTCTGGTGTGATATCTGATTTTTCATTGGTTCTTTATAATCTAAATGGACCTATTTATTTAAACTTTCTCGAGAACATTTAAATGAGCTACTAAAAGATGTTCCACTTACCGTAAGGCAAAACATGTGGTTTATGAATGATGGGACACCGCCGTATTTCTCTGCCTGTGCAGCAATATTTTAATCAACATTTTCCCCATCGTTCGATTGGTCGTGGAAGTGAATTTATTTGACCTCCCAGGAGTCCAGATTTAAACCCATTGGATTTTCAATATGGTCACAAATGAAAGAAATGGTTTATAACGAACAAAATAATTCGATCGACGTGTTTCAGCAAAAAATACAAGAAGCCGCGAATGCAGTTAAAGATAATAAAGATAAGAAAGCGCATTCAAGGTGTATTGAGGTAGGTGGGGATTTCGAAAATTTACTTTGAAACTTTGTTTGTTGTTGTTAGTGATTGTCATTATTAATTACTCTCTTTTCTTTAAAGAAGATATGATTTAATTTACTGAAATAACAGGATACCCTAGCGCCCTCTGTGGGCAGTCATCACAAAATAAGTTAGAAATTCGTATTTCTCATATCACAAAACCTAAAACTACCAAATTTCATGCTGTTCAAACTTATAAAGTTATTGAGAAATTTTAAAACAAAATTTTCCCGTTGAACATCCTGCATATCCTAAACTAGCAACATTTTACAAGGAATCTTGGACTTAATCTTCATATTTAGTGTTTACTATCTGTAGTTCAGACATTGCCCATTCTTAATGACTCACCTTGTATAGAAAATTATTTAAATTTTTATAACAAAACTTTAAACGACCCTTTAGAAAATGTTCTTTTGAGTGTTTTCAACGTTTCTGGTAAACTCGAACGTGCTAAGAAAGAAACCGAAAATATTTTCGGCGATAGTCTACGACCATACAAATAATTTTTTATTAAAATTGTTGCTCTAAGTACAAATATAAAGGAAAAGTAAACATAACTGATACACCTTGTATATATTGCTCTTATGGGAGTCTCACAAGGTGCCTAACTTTGACTTTAGACTCCCCCTTGTTAATATCCACAAAATTGCATTTCTATTATAATGTGATTACATTGAAATCTTATTTTTCAATGTAGACCTTTGATTTGTGGTAAGAGTATTCTGGAAAGTCACATCTAGGGAAGTTTGACAATGTTTCATGTATTAAACATATGTATGTGCAATAATAATAATTCTAAAAACATTTTAATGATAAAAAAAGGGTACTTAAAACATATTCAATGGATCGCTGTGAAGTCCTCTAAACTGCAAAATATTTGTTTTGATTCATACTATATAATTAGGTATGCTGTGGAAAAAATATTTTTGCAGAATTTTATCACAGAAATAATGTTTCAAAATTGTATTCAATCTAATAAGGCACTCTCAGAAATTTTTTTACAAATTTTATTTCTAATTAATTTGGAATAAATCTAAAATCACTTTCGTCATTGCACATCCTGTATTCCGTAAGTACCCTTTGTAATTATAACTATTATCAAACATTTAATTATTTTAAGATTTTTCTCAAATATTAATTGAATTTTATTATTATTTATTATTCCATATTACAATGCAGCAAATAATAAAAAAAACCGTAATCTATAACGTTATATAGGTGTTACATTTACAAAAGTTTGCTTAGTTTATCCAGTAAACAGATTTTAAATAATTTTAAAGTATTTATAAATGTAATAATTAGAGTTTCAAGTAGTTTCAATAAAGTAAATGTAAGTAAGTTTATTGTTGCTGTGCGTCATCTATTTCTGTAATATCTATAGTTTCTCCGATATGGGAAGTTACGATGTTTACCTCGGGGATCAAAAGGAGTCCGAGAGAACTGTTCCCGACTGATGTCCAGATACCCGCTTGTTTATGGGACGGCTTAAACTATGTCCAGTCTAACGGTGCTCATATACAATGCTATCTTCAGATCCCGATGGAACTTACAACTTATTGAGGGACTTGCTTACTAGATGAAACTTACTACACAGGGTGAATTTTAAAATAAAAAATATTAAAGAGAAACTGAAAACTGATACTAAGCAAACAGTTTTAGTAAAGTTTACAATAACTAAAGTTTACTACTGTAGGATTAATATTACAACTATAATTTACAATTTACACCACAAATTATATTCTATAAAATAAGGTGTATGAAGAGTGGATATTGAGGATTAAGTTAATAGTTCGCAATCGTTTATATAGACATGGATCTTTAATTGCAATGAGAGTGTATGAAAATGGTTTAAACCTGTATAATTCATTCATTGAATTAACCGCGTCAAAAAACGGAATTGTAAACAACGAAATGTATATTGTTGACCACCCTGTAAAATAACTTCATGCATTCGATAGAATACACAAGTTATTTGGGGAGTACCTCGTCCAATATCGCGGCTAAGGTGAAATACGTCCAGAGACCGATACCCTAATACCATCCAGGGAAAAACGGACGTTCGATTATTGTCCTCTATGAGAGTAAAGAGGGAGATACAAGGCCATAGGGACCCCGGTGTCACTTTGCGTTCACCTGTATACCAGCTTCCAATAAGAACTATTTGTAATATATATTTATTGGTACACCTAAATATTTTTCTTATATATAAAACTCTTATATCTCTTGTAATACAGAAACCTTTATCGGCAACTGGGAATGATACAAAAAGATCAGCTCTGCACAGACGTTACCAATAGTATTATTTCTTATAAAGACAATTTAGAGCTCACACAAATATATCAATACGGTTTCTACTTCTTTGTAAATATATACGGTTACTGCATTTAATATATTAGATGTTTATAAATATTAATTTTCTGTTCTGATTGTTAAATAGTAAAGGATATGTAAATGGCAGTAGGTACTTTCATGATCATGCTCATTAACAGTCTGATTATTCATGGCAACTTCTACAATATCTAAAGCTAAAGATACACGTAACCGTAAGCATTGTACGTTTTATTTAAATTTCTCTATTTTTAATGGACACTGTTAATGTAACTTTAGTATACAAAAATTTCATGACAATACGTTAAAGACTTTCAATCCAGAGCATTAAACTTGACCATTAAAACATGTGGCTAGCTTTCATAAAATATTTCCATCCTTATGAGCTCTTACATCGTAATTACCAATAAGAAATGTATTATTTTGAATAATTACTCTTTAATTAGCAGTAAAATCTTGTATGAGTGAAAGTTCGGTAAACATAATTGTATTAAAAACTCCAATGATACGAACGATAATAAGTATACCATTAACCTTGGAATAAACAAAAATGCAATAAACTAATTTGTTAACATGCATATCTTTGGGGTGTGACGTTATGTATTTTTACATTCCTGTATACTATACAAAGTATACTAAAGGGAAGGTATTGCGATCATTAAAAATTCGACTTCGAGATTTTGACGGATCTTCACGCTTTGAGGGTCTCTGAATCCATTTTGACCATTTTGGCATCCCGCCTGTGTGTGTGTGTGTGTCTGTATGTAAACACGATAGCTGTCAAACCGTTTGAGCTGGAGTGATGAAAATTGGCATGTCGCTATTATGGCAAAATTGTAGATCGGTATCAACTTTTGGAATTGTTCAGTCTCTCAATATGGCCAAACCAACGTAATGTACTACTTTTATATCTATCCATCATCGTCTTTTCCTCGTTTTAACCCATGCGTTCTCAGGAATTTCGTGCTTTTTTTGACATACCTTGTCTCACTTCCATACAGTGCTGACGGGAAAACGCGCCATTATAGATTGCTCGTTTCGCAGCTAAGCTCATGCTTTCGTTTCTCATTATGGTCCACATACTTCCAATCACTTTCCTTCCAGCATTGACCCTTCGTCCAATCTCGCCATCCATTGTACCATCTGCAGTAAACATTCTACCCAGATATACTTGTCCAGAGTAAATACTCTACTTTCCTTTTCACCTCTCCGATTGAACACCACCATTTTAGTTTTGTTCACGTTTACATTTAGGTCCATGATCTCACAGACTGTGTCAAACTTCCTTGGGGCAGTTTGTAGCTCATCCGCTCTGACACTTAATAAGACTGTGTCATCTGCATACACCAGAACTCGTACATTTACGTCACCAAGACATCCTTTCCTAACACATTTATCCATGTATGCATTGAACTACCACGGTGACATCACACAGACTTGCCGCACTCCTTGATCAATATTAATGTATTCACTCACACCTCTTCTCACCCTAACACATGCCCGTTGTATACTGCCCTTAATCCGTTTATTAGACCTTTATTTACTCCATATTCATAATATTTCCCACCCTGCACATCCAAAACCTTAGTTTGTTATACAGTGGTAGAATGATGACGCTCTTCCAATTCCTCTGCACTTTTCCACCCTTAAGGGATACATTGAATAGTTCACACAATCCTTGAATAAGCTATGCACCTACATACTTTAACATTTCACCAGTGATTTCATCTACGCCTGCTCCTTTACCGTTTTTCAACCTTCCTATCCTTTCCTCTACCCCATTTATCCCAATATCCCTCTCAGTTTCATTCACCATTCCTTCAACATTCTCCTTATTTAACCCTTCAGTCTTACTTCCCTCACTACTGTACAGCTTTTCGACATACTCTTGCCAGCATTTCCTCAATTCGAAATCGTCCCATACCATTTCGTTGCTCGTATTCAGCACTCCTGCAGCGTTCTGTTTTGGGCCTAGTTTTAGATTTTCGACCAATTTCCAGAAGAGTTTTTTGTTTCCTTCAAAATCACTCTGCATTTTCTCTCCTGCCACAGCCATCACTTCCTTTTCACTTATTCCCACTGCCCCCTTCACTTCTTTGTTTCTTAAAATGTACACCTCATACAATCGTTTTTCCTCAGCCTCATTTTTTGCAGCAATCATTGCCATGTGCGCATCTTTTTTCTTACATAATGCCTTTTTCACCGACTCATTACACCAAGTCGCTCTTCCACATATCCGCACGGCACAATTGACAACACAGTTTTTCAAGCTTATCCAAGCATTTTCAACGTCGGTGTCTTTTATTTGTTCGTTCACACTGTTTCATTCACATTGAACTCTTTACTCGCAGCATCTGCGTATTGTATTGTCGCACCATTACCTACTAGTTTGTCTACCCTAATTCTGGACGCGCGCACTACGTTTGCTTTCTTTCTCCAGACCCACTTTTGCCCTAAACTCACTCTCGATGCAACCAAAATGTGTGATCTGATCCCCACTCCGATCCGCGCATTACTTTTGTGTCTCTCATCAGGTTTCTAAGTCGTTCATCATACACTATCAATGACGTTATACTCAAAATTAACTCAAAATTTAATATAAGTATACTTAAAACACTAAACCTTCACATGTATATATTGAAATTTTTAATGAAACATAATTACACTAACACAGTAATTACAGTAATGTTTCATTAAGTATTTCAATACATACATTTGGAAAAGTGTTAACCTTATACTCTATCAAGTCAATCATACTTTTAAATCCACTTCTTTGCCATGTATACGTATGCAGATTTTTATGTTTAAACCACGTATTAAATGCAAACAGGCTTCTCTCCACACAGATGTTCACCAGCATTCTCATTGACTTTTTGGTCACCGAACTTTCCTAGCAAGCGTTCAGTATGTTCTCTCTGTACACCCACCCATCCGTTCATATCTCCCACTATCATCACTTTTTCGTTTGGCTTACATACTTTCAACATGTTCTCTATATCAATCCAGAAGTTCTAGCACTCTTGGTCCCTTTCTCCATTTACCGGTGCAAAAAGGATGCAATAAGAAAAATTCTGCGAAACTCCACTTTCATCCTAACCCACATTACCTGGAGAGATAGGATCACCCCAACTCCTTTTGCTCCATACACTCTCAACTCCTGACCATAGTGCTAGCATGCCATCATCCATCTGTACAGCATCCTTTCCTTTGCGGTTTGCCTCCGCTACACACAGAATATCAAGCTGGCTTTCATACATTACATTCGCAATTTCAAATTATTTACGATGCATACCTCTAACATTCTAGGTATCGACTCGCCATTCATTCCTTGCACAGTCGTCAGCAACGGGGCCTGTCTATTTCGCCCTTGGCCGCCCCTTGTAGCCAGGTCGATCCGAGGCAATTGTATTGTTCTCTTGAGTAATACCATAGCGGGCAAACCGGTGACTAATCAAATCGTGCCCCGGACGATTTAGCATTTACTAACGGTATCGTTCTACTACAGGGCAGCTTTTCTCTACTGCCCCGACACGTAAGAAGTAAAAGTGAAATATGGACAGAACCAACGAAGGTATAAATAATATAGTGTCGACTTACTGTATGAATGTCTAAATGTACATATATATATATATATATATATATATATATATATATATATATATATATAACGAAGGTATAAATAATATAGTGTCGACTTACTGTATGAATGTCTAAATGTACATATATATATATATATATATATATATATATATATATATATATATATATATATTGTAATGTTCAAATATATTAAATTAGGAATAATTGTTCAAATGGGGATAGAGTTCAATTAATATTTTATTTATTATTCACCGAACTAGATCAAATCTCAAATGGGATACAGTTCAATTTGATTTGCTGGAAAATATACATAAATATAATTTATTCTTTGTATGTGAAACGAGACTTACTAAAGTTTGCACAATAACGCATGCGTTGCGTATTAACTGAAATCAAATACCAAACTGTCAAAATTGTTAAATGGTAACTTTCTAAAAATGTGATCTTAATAATGTAATTGAAATTAAAGTTTGGAAAGAAGACTAAATTTATAATTGTTTTACAAATGTTTACACATTTATTGCATAAACATTTACACCTATACATAAAATAGAAATGCAGGAAATCACACAAATAATGAATAGAAGTTGAAGGGTTATGTGCATCGGCATAACTTCAAAAAGATGTGTTCATATAGCTGGTTCCATTTCAAAAATAGGCTCCTTCCAGTCAGTGATCGATATTATTGATCCGTTCCCTTGCTGCTGCAGTACTTCCAATAATTCAACAATGTCCCTCGGATAAATGGTTGCTTTTCTTGTGGTAAACGTGCTTATAACAGCTTAAATGTTTTCACTCAAACACTAAATTATTGATTATAATATTTATTTAATTGTTGTATTAAAATGCTTCAATTATTTTCGGTTTAAATATTGTTTTAATGTTGTAAAATTTTAAATCAAATTCACTTTTCTTTCTAGCAGCAGGAATTAAACATCAATTGGAAAAATTGAATAAATTTTATTTTCGACAACGTAACCAAAAATAAATTACAATCGAACTTTTAAAACGTCAAACATAAATCTTGTTTAATTTAAATCGTAATACACTTTACGATAATGGAAATTTATCCGTAACCTAACTTTATTTAAGATTGTAGGTTAAGAACAATTGTTTCGGAACTCTCGTCTCTTCAATCAACTCGTATCAAAATTTCCGATAATAAACCTGGTTTTAAACTTACATGTTAACACAAAACACAACACTTTGAACTTTGTCATAAAATTTAAACTTTGAGAAACAAAAAAGAGAGTCTGTTCTGTAATAATTCCTTATATACTCTGCTGTTAGCTACAAAATTTCAATTTTTTTGAGAATATAAACAAGGTAACTAAGTCTGTGATTGGTTAATATAAATTTGAAAACCTATCTAAAGTATAGATTATGCCATAACTTTCTTAATAAGCTACTGATTTAAATTTTAAAAACAGAAATGAAATCTGTGCAAGATTCCGCAAAATGATACTTCACTTGATATACATCTGTTAAAAATTGTACGATTTGACTTATCTTAAACTAAATTTGCTTATATCTAAAAATCTTACTTTCTACACTTAAACTAAATACATATTCGTGATCTGCACGAAAATTTGAATTAGAAAACATTTA
Organism: Vesta saturnalis; assembly: GCA_036346205.1. Classification (NCBI taxonomy): domain Eukaryota; kingdom Metazoa; phylum Arthropoda; class Insecta; order Coleoptera; family Lampyridae; genus Vesta; species Vesta saturnalis. The sequence goes on along the minus strand of JARFJB010002420.1, from coordinate 718,223 downwards.
TTTCAATTCCAATATCTTAAATTTAGAGGAAAATTCTTTTTACATAGGAAATTGGTGTAGTTAACCCCATTTTATTAATTTGTTCAAATGACTTGTACAAAATAAATTACTGCATGGAAATGAGGAAAACCTTCTATTAATCACATTAACAATTTAATGTAAGCTCAACTTATCTAAAAACTATAAATTTGCAAAAACCTTAAATTTAAAACTTAACCTAACTTAATTTAAATGTTCATATAATTTGCGTATTTAACATTCAAATCAATCAAAATGTTACTCACTCAACTTATAAAATCTGTGTTTAATATAGTCAATGTTCACTTTTATTGTAGCGTTTAAATGTTAGTCACTTTAACAATCTATATTGTTAAATACATATCTTTAAAAATCTAACTCAAAAATGTATCTGCATGTAAATCTCCATATATTAAATTGTTGTGTAAATTGTGCTTAATGTTTACTATGCACTACTTTTTCTGTCGCACTTATATTTTCACTACCACTGTGAGTAATAATTAACTCATGTCCGTACTGTAACCCTTTCTCAAATTTTCACCACTTTCCTGCATTTTACATGACTTAAAATATGTCCCTAATACAAACGTAACTCTAGACTGTGTGCTAAACATCTGTAAAATACCCAAATGCCAAAATACTTTAAGAGAACTGTAAATTTAATGAAATAATTTCTACGAACTTAATCGTACTTACAAATATAACTTCATTTAACCTTCCTGAAATATTTCTTATGTAGCACAATGCTTTTTATGACTGAACCAAATTTGTGCAAATCTTATTAAGCCCTTTTCATCAAAACAAATCACTTTCTTTCAATCGTTTACCAAAATACTTCAAATAAATGCAGTGTAAATCTACTTGATCTCAAATTGTTCTAAATAGAAATTACAAGCTTAAACTCTCAAATCCCACGTCTTAATCTTAATCTAACCATCTCAATATATATATATATATATATATATATATATATATATATATATATATATATATATATATATATATATATATATATTTCGTAACAGACGTACCCTATCATGAAACGTGTAATTTATTGTTCGCATTAATGCAAATTCAAGAGACAAAACAATAGCTAAAGGATGCATCTTAATTTGACTGATAAGATGCTATTATTAATTGCTTAAATTGATGTCACTGAGAATAATGCTACTCGGCTAATGTTAGGCTTACTCCAATTAATAGCTTAAATCTCCCTTACTGGCCGTGATTAAATAATCAGAGTTGATTTACAAATCTGATCTAGAACTCGCAAAATTCTAACCTGATTAAAAAAAACAGTGATCGTCTAGTGGCAAATAACCTACGTTGTGTAATGTGCATGAGGTAGGGTCGGATAAGGTTAATTTGTTGCATAAGGTGGCAAGGTAATTAAATGAAACAAAACTACAATTGAGATGAACGAGTTGCGCTACCTGGTGATTCGCTCGTCATCCTATTTACATCGGGAGAAAAAGAATCACCAAGAAAACTCCCTTTATTCCAATAATAATCACACAAAGAAAAAAAACAAAGATCAGATAACATAAGTAAATCAGAATCAAAGGATTAAATAGGTATCAACACTAGTCTATCGGTATTAAAGGCGTACAAAATCTATAACATTGCCTAAAACGAAGTTTAGTCACAAATAAACATAAAATCAGGTCTACAAATGGTATTCAAATTAAAGCAACATAAACAGGTAATAAATAACAAATCAGGGATCCTTTTGGAACCAATTCCTGTCTGCTTTTAGTTAAATAATTACATATAAAGCATTATACAGGGTGTGGGACAACCGGACATAAACAGAGCACAAAAAAACAAAGGACATCATTAAATCAAGTTAAAAGGGCGTACCTTACAAAATTTAAATATCACCAAAATAAAATGCAAATCAATTTCAATAACTACACGTAAATGCAATAAACATAAACAGTGTGATCGTATCCACAATAAGATCGTCAATCAATGACAAAAAAAGGAAGAGGGTTATCCCGACCATTGCTCTTTGTTTAACCAATCAGGGCGGTTATTAACAACAAAATACATTAAGCACTCTAGTAATACATATTACAAATTCAACCTACATAAAAAAAATAACAACAGAAAATTAAACAGGTTACAGATTATTTAAGTAGATAAAAATGAAAAGGGCAAGTACGTTACACTACAAATTTGTGGATATGAGCACAACAAATGATACACATGGACAGTAACAATAAATGATATAATTGATTACACAGAAAAACCATTCGAGGCCAAACACATTAAATACGCAGTCGAGACAAAGTATAACATCTGACACAAAGCCTGCAAAGCCACGGATGCACCTACATGACTAGTAGGTATTATTACAAATGCAAGATAATAAGACGCGATCCCTTCTCTCAATTTTTCTTTGGCATAAAACAAAACACAAAATATAGACATATAGGCATATAACGGTAACAAGAGAGACGTTTGTATAGATATATAGATCATTTGGATCAGCTTTCTGATTTTATACCTATGATCGTTTGTGTTTTATCACTATAAATACAGGTTAGAATTGTCAATCCACAATATAGAACACATAAAGAGAGCGAGCTTCTGTGTCTGCATAATTTCAATGACAACAGCTTTGCAAGTAAGTGGTTCAGTTTGATTTTAATAATTTAAATGAGTAGGTAGAATGACCTTTTCTGTGTAATTTCACAACCGGAAAATCTTTTCTTTTACTTACATTATCAATGTAGGTTATCCTTTTAAGCTTTCACCAGCACAAATGTTTAAATACTCGGATTTATCGATTAACACAAAACAAAGAAAAGAAGATCTAATTAAACAAACACCGAATCGATGTCAAATCTTACTAACCCACGCTTTGAAAATTCTAATCAAACTCCCTTATTCTAAGCACAACAACCGTTTTATTCCTTTCTCACCTTCATATTTTCCATGTCAAATAACAAAAGCAATAAAAATATTTCGTGTGAACGCTTTTGCCTTTAATTATGATAAGAAACATTATTTCTAATTAACATGTGCAATCAACCGTAGAAATTCTGTATTTAAAAATCACATTTCAACTCATGAACAACTTATGCTTTGACCGCGGTGTAATTTTTGCATAATACTGACATTTTTATTTTCAAAACGCATTTATAAACATGTTTAGCAATTTGTCTTGCCCTTTCGATAAATGCAGTTTAGCCTGCACCTG
>JARFJB010002420.1:672500-710000 GCA_036346205.1 Vesta saturnalis | reverse complement strand
AATTCTAGTATTAGTTTCTTTGGGTGGCTTGCTATATTGTGCATTTAAAAGCACAAATATTTTATTTTGTGGGGAATGTAAGAAATTATTTATATATGTGTGTACATACAAATGCAAACTATATACTGCCATAATTAGGAATTAATATACCGCTTTTGTTTTGGGGACTTTCTACTTTATACTTATTTTTTTCCTAGTGCTCAGATCATTGACCATTTTCGTTACTTGGCTAGAAAAGTGGCAAATTACCTAAGTATCTAGGGCTGGCTGTTTAATCCTTCTAGCTGGCGCCCTTCTCTTCTCTTTCAGCTGTTTTACTGCGTATCACTGTGGGACCCATCCATCTCTACCGTGACCGAGCTACCAGGCAAGTCCTATATTTAAAGGTATCTTCTCTGTTGGTGTAAGTTTTATCACAAAGTTTAAGTTTGCACGTAACAGTGTGTGTGTGTGTGTGTGTGTGTGTGTGTGTGTGTGTGTGTGTGTGTGTGTGTGTGTGTGTGTGTGTGTGTGTTGGCGTGTGTGTGTGTGTGTGTGAGTGTGTGTTCGTGTGTGTTAGTGCGTGTGAATGTGTGTGTGTGTGTGTGTGTGTTAGTGCGTGTGAATGTGTGTGTGTGTGTGTGTGTGTGTGTGTGTATGTGTGTGTGTGTGTGTGTGTGTGTTTATGTGTGTGTGTGTGTGTGTGTGTGTGTGTGTGTGTGTGTAGTGTGAGTGTGTGTGGTGAGTGGTGGTGGTGTGTGTGTGTGTGTGTGTGTGTGTGTGTGTGTGTGTGGCTTGTGTGTGTGTGTGTTTGTTGTGTGTTAGTGCGTGTGTGTACGTGAGTATGTGTGAGTGGGTGTGTGTGTGTGTGTGTGTGTGTGTGTGTGTGTGTGTGTGTGTGATGTAGTGTTAGTGTGATTGTGTGTGTGTGTGTGTGTGTGTGTGTGTGTGTCTGTGTAGTGCGTTGTGAATGTCTGTGGTAGTGTGTGAGTGTATATGGTGTGTATTAGTGTGAATGAGTGTGAGTGAGTTTGAGTGGGTTTGAGTGTTTGTGAGTATTCGCGTGTGTGTGTGTGTGTGTGTGTGTGTGTGTGTGTGTGTGTGTGTGCGTGTGCGTGTGCGTGTGCGTGTGCGTGTGCGTGTGCGTGTGCGTGTGCGTGTGCGTGTGCGTGTGCGTGTGCGTGTGCGTGTGCGTGTGCGTGTGCGTGTGCGTGTGCGTGTGCGTGTGCGTGTGCGTGTGCGTGCGTGTGCGCGTGCTCGTGCGTGTGCGTGTGCGTGTGCGTGTGCGTGTGCGTGTGCGTGTGCGTGTGCGTGTGCGTGTGCGTGCGTGCGCGTGTGCGTGCGCGTGCGCGTGCGCGTGCGCGTGCGCGTGTGTGTGTGTGTGTGTGTGCGTACGTACATGCGTGGGTATGTGCGTGAGTGGGTTTGTGCGTGGTCTGTACATTGTAAATAAGGTTGCGGTCAACCAATAATTCCAATTTCAATGAATTTGTGATTTATAGGGTTCATTTGGGCTGAAGACGGCTTGGTGCTATTTTCATTCAAGTCTGTTAAATAATTCTTTATTTTGAAAGCGCTGACGTCTTTGTTCTGGCATATGTTACATAAAAGTATTTAGCTCATCGGTATATACAAAAAATTTCGATGTGATGCTCTTGCCATCTTTCCTTTTCGCTTTATTATGGTATTAATTTATTCAATTTGAAGAAATCTAAATATCGGTATTAGTGTCTTATTAACAGGTTGTGTTCATCTGACTAGATAATACAACAACAAATCTTTTTTCATTACTCACATCTGTCAACCAATTAAATTATCCAATACAATAGTTTTAGGACAAAGTCTCATTCTGAAGAATAGTACTTTTAAAAGCATGGCACCCTACTAGTACATTCTTTTTTAATACCGCACCAAAAGGAAAATTTTAGTATAAATGAGAATTGTCAGAAATGATATCTGAATACTTGCTAATAATGATAACCATTGGTTATTCTTGTTTAATATCAACTGATTTCTAATTTTGTGTGCGGCCCTATTAAGAAAAGAATACTTGTATTATTTTAGATTAATAATAAAATGCATCACTTCTTCAATCAAAAAGTATACGTAATTGGCATAGACAGACAATTAAGTATACATTTTAGAAGCCCATTTAAGAAAATTATTAATGAGTAAGTACGCTAAATGAGATTTCCCTTCAAATCGTTCAATAGTCGAACGCAATTTTAATGCATATCATAAATTTGTAATTGTTAGGTTTTAGTTGAAAAAAACGTACTGTATCTTTTAGTTCAATGAACTTATACTAAAAGTTTTCATTGTTTAGGTATACATCTGTAAAGATATTTCTTGAAGGAAACAGAAGCAATAGCAACATATCACATATTTCACCGCTTAAGGAGGCGCCATTAGTTTGAGTTGGGGCAGCCATATTTTCTCGCAAGGCTGAAAGTGATGTCTTTAATCGAAATCTGGCGTCACAAATCAAGCAAACCTTTGACAGTGTCATTAAGAACGAACGGTTGTCAGCCATTCCTCATGTAAGTTGGACGTATACTGCGATATCACTGCTGCTCATACTTCTACGTTTCAGGACCGGTTCAGTAAATATTATATATTTGACACGTAAGAAATCTTATTGGTTTAACTTCACTACGATTTTTAACAACTGTAAATGTTTTTTTTCTAATAAGTGAATAATTAGCAACACATCCACAGCCTTTCATTCATTTAGTCCTTATCAATGTTTTGCTAAAGATAGTTATTAGTATCTTACACCAACACTTAAGCTTGGTTATAGCTTTTTTTACAAGAAAATGTATGCGGAAAATAGAATTAGGCAATACAAATTGACATTGTAAAACATATAAAAACAGGAAGAGTTTAATGATATGATTCTTTAAAAATAAGCTCATAAATCATAGATAACCAAGAAAGCAACTTAAAGTAGGACTTATCTTTTGGGTTTGTAATCATATATTTTTACGTATTTTTTATTTAAATTTAAATGTTTTGATAAATATCGTTCTTAGTAAATTATAACAGCTTAGAAATACGAAACAGAAGGCTGCTGTAATAACGGAATGTTTACGAAAAAGCCAATTACAGAATCTATTTTTATTTTAGAAAAGATTAGCTAGAAATTCAATAGATATAATATTATTAAACAGCTCGGGAATAACAAATCAGAACACCCTCTAACGGACTAATGAAAAAATTTATTTCAATTACTATGTAAGTCTAAAATTGTGATAAACTTTACTTTGAAAGTGGTAAAGATATTCACAGCTGAAAGCTTAACATACCAATTAAACTGCCTTTCTTTAACCCTAGAATAGACATTGATTGTTTAGAACATGAATAGTATTGTGGTGTCGTGTACGAACGATTCATTTTTCATTATTTTCTATTACAGCAATGAAATAAAATTAAGCACTTAGAACTGAAAACCCTTTATTCAAGTAATAATATAACACAGCTTCATGTAATACAAAAATAGATATTTGCTGAAGTGAATCATCTACTGAAAAAATGATAGTACGCAATGCAATGCAGCTTAATAACAAATAATAAACAAATTATTCGAAATTCTTCTGTACATGATGACATATAGGACTTCTATACTCAGCACAAACATGGATACTAAACATACACATACATCGCGACCTTTTTTATTTGCAGCTGTCAAAAATGGCATCGCTGTTGGGATGATGTTTCATTTCTTTCACAATTGAACACGTCCACGTCAAAAACATGTAAGCAAATATCTGGAAAGTTGTGGAACTTTCAATCAGCTCCACAAATGAGGTATAACTAGTAGCATCGCTAATTGTCTAAGGAATTGATTTCTAGGAATAATCGTATTTTCAAGATCAGATTTAGCATGATTTAGCGTTGATTCCTGCTTTATCAAACATCCCGTAAAAAATTTAGAAGAGACCATCCACGAGTTTTGCTGACTACGTCTTAGAATGGCACAGCTGGTCGTAGCTATCTATCCCGTTTTTTGTGTAGTTATAAAATAATACTATCTCCGGTTTTTACTTTCTTCGTCGGTCACGTATGAAAAGTTTTTAACAATAAAATAATTTTACCGTTTTTAGGCGAAAACGATGGCAAGGTCTTATTATTATCGTAAACGAAGTTAGAACTAGGAGAGCTGTCTTTATTTTTGAAAAGTTCTGGGGGAATATCTAATTTATTTTTTCTTAATGTACCAACCCTTGTGAGCTTTTTTTCTAAAAGTTATTTGGGACCTTGAAGGGTCATCTACCTCTGAAGCTGAAAAAGCTGAAAAAATCCGCATCTATGGTCACATACGCCCCTGGAGTATAACTTTCTCCACACGAGCGACAAATCTATTCCATAGGAATCTTACAGCAGCTAATTTGTCATCTCGTTTACTATCTTTTCTCCTATCTTTATCATCGAAGCGGAAACAATTTATCAAACAATCAAAACACTTCTGGATCATGTTACGGTCGAAAATGAAGTTAATACGGAAGGTAACACATAATTAAAGTGCACCGGACTAGCTCGGTAGGATAGAGTCCGTGGGCGTGTCTTTGAATTTAAAAATACTGAAGGTGGTTAGTCGAATTGTCGAGAGTCGCAAATAAGGGTGTGTCGTGATTAGAATAAAGTCATGTAATGGGCGCCAGGCTGTTATTGAAACAAAGTCGGTAAGAATACACCTGTCACACGTAGATAAATCAGCCTTAAACAGTCAAAAGGTATCACTTACCATCACGTTGGCTACCTCCAGGTGCACGTCGGATATGCTTCGAAATTTTAGCTCTAAAATAAATCCCCAAAACAAGCACACACTTCAAATACTAAAGAAGTGTGCACGTAAATCAGTTGTTGAAGTTGAATGACTTTCTTTAACTTAATTTTACGTTACGTTGCCCCCAACGCTTGTAAACAAAATGCACTTCAACAATACAACAATAGACAACCCTAAATGTTTCGCTTAATTATTACAAAATCAAATTCATATACTAATCATCTCCAAAACTCTGTCATCAGTTGAACTTAAAATAAAATAATTAAACATTGTAGACAAACGTCATTAAAAATTTCTCGAATTTGTTGCATTAAACAAAAAAAACTATTTAGTAAAAACCTATATGAAACTATATGCGTCAATTTTAGGAAATTACCACTGATCACTTTCAAAACAAATCCATAAAATTTTTAATCAATAAAATCAGCTTTTAATTAAATCCTTTAGTTTTAATTCTTTAAATTATTGCTTTCGCTGGTGGGAAGGATATCACAAATAACGCTATTAGTACAATTAATTGTTCATCTATTGTCTAATCATCAGTAAAACAAAAAACGAATATATATGTTAACCTAGTTTATGGTCGGTTATCCTAAAGTTTATAATAGGGGAGAATAGACCACCCCTCTTTCTCAATTTGGTGTAAATTGCAAATTCACCCATTGCCTTACTTTAGAATTTTGAAAATAAAGTTATCTAGATACTGTTGAAAATCCAACCATTTACGTAGCCAAATGGTCAGTCAATATCAATTCTACAATTCGAAATTTTTATACACATAAACCTGTAGTACATTTAATTAAACAATACAAAAATCCCAAAAGGAAGCGCAAATAAAAACAGTTCGTCAAACTTAATTTAAGATAACGCAGATGCATCAACACGTCAGCTAAAGACGACTACTTTTATTCGCTTTATCGCCAAATAATTTCACCAAAATGCAAATAATCGTGTAATAACACAATCACAATAAACGTACAATGTTAAATTCCTTTCTGCAAAATTCTTAAATGATTTCCCTCCAGGCGATAGTGGAAGCAATCTGGACGTGTACGGCTTCAGGATACCTGATTATTGACTTCCAAAAGGCGAACCAATGCAGCTATTTTCAAATAACAACTTCAATAACGTTACATTTTATTTGATTGCACTGGACGTTATATAGTTTATATACAATAGCTTTTACGCACGAAATTATTTACACAATCTTGATTTAACACGGTAGCTTTAATTACAGGTTTCTTTATGCTTTAAAGTAACTATTTCGTGTGTTTCGACTGATTGTTAGAACTGATAAAAAACGGTGCGTCTTTACAATAATGTTCATTCTCAAATGTTAATCCGCGTATTTGCGTTTAATATTTCACTAATAAGATGCACTTAGCAAAACACATTCCATTATGTTCATTATCGACACCAGGTGTCCGAAGCTTCACAAGAAATAACCAGAAAGGACTTCAATATATCCACCTGAACGATGCTCTAGGTTGGCCAACCGACAGTTAGATCAAGAATCCCCGCTCAATTAACCGCGCAAGTACAGCCCCTTCCCTCGCTCAACAATATTGCACCATATTTCTCAACAAACTTACGCACGAAAACGTGTTTACGCAGCATCCTGTTCCCAACTCGCACTATCAAGCTTTGCGGGCACAAGTACTGAACGTTTACTAGAGTACAAATGGTAGTCCAAAGAATTATTACAATAACGGTAACGATGACTAATTAACACCGACGGACTGAAGTACTGTATCCTGACAAAAATGACAATAGCACACGATTTAACCAAACAACTCCAAGAGTGCTCTCATCCTTCAATTTAAATTTCTTACCAACAACTACGTTTTATTTTTAAAACCTTTTTATAAACACTTGCAGGAAAAGTAATTTAGACTCAACTTTGAAATTTCCTATTTCCAGTTAATTAATCCATGAAAAATTTAAATACCCATTTCAGAAATCCATTTATAAATTGCAAAATTTTAATTCCGAAAACCACTATAAAGCTAATGGAAATGTATCAGTAGAATATTTCAGTCTTACTTTTAACTTTACACTTTACAAACACCTACAAACAACAAATTTCGTTAGAGCGAAAGCAAGAATTGAGAGAGAAAAAATCGAAACAAAATACGTCTGTATACAGGGCGATCAAACACACATTACAAACATTGTCGCTCTAAAAATTAGTACGCCAAATTTACTTGACCATAAGTCTGATGTGCTCAAATAATTTCACTTTAGAACGCCACTCATGTACAAAATTTCAAGCAGAGCAGAGCACTTATGAATCTCTGTATATTGCTATATTTTCTAGACTGCCTTGCAATTTCTTCATTCGTATACTTGGTTCGATGAAAAAAAGTTCCAAGCAGCAACCTCTTCGGGTGTATTTAAGCACATGACTTTGGTCCTGGTAAGCGCAGCGCTATATTCTTCTGGACAGTGAGCATATTTTTACAAAAAAGAAGGAGATTTATACCATGTGTATCCATTCTTGCCGAACGTAATTTTTCTGTTGAGTTCCTCTTCTTCGTAATTACTTTCACGATCAGTGCCTTTTTCCGTTGAGAAATCGTCAGAATAATCGCATTCCCTCAGATCTGCATCATCAATTTCATCTTCGTCCCTTGAAAATGTTGGTACATCCATAGCTATATCATCTTCACCTCGTTCGATTGCTCTTACAATATTTTCTAGTTCTGCTTGTGTCGAAGGTTCGCCATATACGACACGGACTATAATTCGACCGACAAAACTAACACGTAACAACTTCCCGTTAACACAGTCGAAAGAGCATTGCATTGTGTAAAGGAGCTAGAATATGATTGCCCCTTCCATAAAGATTCGTGGCGGGAATGCAAATGAAGATTCGTTATGTAATCCGCGACACTACAGTATCAGTCTAGGGTTAATTACAATATGCCAAAAATTGCCATATTATCAAACTAAACATTATGATTTAAATTATTTACCGCATGGTCAACTACTGCAGATTTATTTACGCCTAGTGTCAAATCTACGTTTTGTGGTTCCAATGTATACCTTTTCACCAGAACAAGATAACTTATACACTCCAAAACCTGATAGTAGATTTTGAGCGTCTTTAGATAATCTTAAATGACATTTAATCTTTCTTATAGATTTGAAAACGGCTCTAATATCATCTTTAATTAATATTTTATCCGTACCTTTAGTTATAAAAGGAAGAAAAACTATTAACATTAAGCGGTAATTGTTCTTTTCGGGTGCGTCTAGCAGGTATAGCTACGTTATTAATTTCCTTAAGGAAATAACCATTAGGTTGTAGTGGTGTTTACAAATGATCCCATTCGTCTTTTAAAAATTTCGAACCTCGTGTTCATTTAGTTCGATCCGTCATAGTTTTGATTACACTAATTTTTTGACGGGGATGAAGATTGGAAAGTTTATGTAGCTTATGTGTAGGTTTTCAGTGTACGCTAAGGGAAAGTGGTGAATTATTTGTTTTTAGAAATTTATATGTCCTAATGTCTGGTGTGGAACAACATACAACATTCCATTCTACAAAGTAGAAATTAACAGAATAGAAACAAAAATTGTTTAGGATAAAAGTGCATAAGTGCACTAGTAAGTCAATATTACCTAAGGTAAAGCTTATTTTTCATAATTGTCTATATACTACAGCACGCCTGACGAATTCTTTAAATTAATTCGAAGGTATGACTATAACAAAGTTTTATCGAACTAATTACCCATTCTGACCAACACACCCAAACAAAACATCAATATTATTAAATATCTAGCTCTTTTTTACTAAAATAAAATTAGACTCTGCAAATGGAGTTTTCAAATACGTTCACCTAACTATTACAGCCACCTTATGTTTTCGTTTCATGTTAAATTTGTTTATTTAACAACCTCATTAACCTTTTTAAATGCATTTTCATACACCAAAAATTACATTGTAATTTGGATTTTCATTGAAGTTTTGAAACTAGTCTTCTTGTCACTTATCCTGAACTAAAATGCAGGTTTAAAGAAAGCAGAAAGCGGATAGGAGAGGTCGTTAGACTGTAGAGATGTGGAAGTAATGTTGTTATTACGAGACATCAAAATGAAAATGAACAACATACAACTTACCACATTTATAGCGATCAATAAAGCAATACTAGTTACATGGATCTCGGCGTTCTTTATAATTTATTTGTTATAAATGTGCTTTATAATTGATTTTCCCAGTTATAATTTATAGTTTTGGCGTTCGGTGTTATGGTTGTTTGTAAAAAAAAACTGTTTAATTTGGGCGAGAAGGTAAATTTTTAAACAAAGGCTACTGAGTAATCTCATTTCTCGGGCGCCAATCCGAGAAGGAGGTAATGGAAGGGTTTGGATCCCTTTTTCTCGCGGTAATACGTAAATGAAAAGCGGTCCGGGCAGTCAGTTTGCCAAGCGTCTTTGAAGATCCCTAGTTGACTGTGCCGTGATAGTATTTATAACTGCGGACCAGGTTTACTAAAAAAATTTAATCACGATTAAATGAGCTAGTGATGTATTTAACCTAAATCAATTATTATAATATTTATATCTGGTATGAATGCGACGCCGGAAAATAAATCTGCACATATTTAGCTATCGTCTTGCTAAATCCATAGCGGTGTAAAGTTTTGAAATCATTGGTTTATTAAATAAGAAGGTTGTAAAGGTGTAAACAAATTCTATCCAATACAAATGTTCCTACATTTGACAACGGAAATCAAGCAAAAAATATATGCTCTACAAGTAATGATTTTTTAATCGTTACACAGCCTTCGTCCATCCAGATCTACGTGATAGGGCTTTAGGTCTTGACGTGTGCTGGTTTAGTTTATGTTTGCCTTGACGTCCTTTAAATTAAAAAGATTATAGCAAATAATGTTCATGGTTTTAAAGTGCGGTTTGCTTTACTGTGAACGTGGTTACAGGCTGTAATTGACAAGATGATTCGCTTATTATAAGAATAGGATATATTTAATGATGCTTATTATTAGAATTTTCAAAATTCGATTAAAATATTAAGGCACCTTTACGCAAATACTAATAGATTAAAAATATTAGTGACTTGTTATAACCATCATCAGGTTTATTTTTCTTATGGGGTTAAGATATATTTTTGTCGTTGGATGGAGAATGTTATGCTGATTTTAGCAATATATAACACTTTATGGTTTGATCGACTGCGAACTAAAATAATGAGAAAAATACGAAGAACAAGTTTCCGCTTCTTGGATCCAGCGGAATAATTACAGTAGTTCTACTTATTTAATTTGTTAAACTCGTTAGAACATCCAAAAAATATAAAAACAGTTAAACAATTAAAAAAAAATTAACAAACAACTCAAACAAGTAGTCTATGTAACACGGTCATAATAGCGACAACGCAAATTTATCGATAGGTAACAACAAAATAATTACACAGACAAACAAACAAAATTATTATAATAAATGTTCGAACAAGTTTTCCTTCTTGAATACAGTAACGAATTCTTCTTCTACAATTGTTTACGCTTCTTTGAATGGTTCGCCTGGGAATTTGACGAAGTTCATTAACAACCCTATTCTGGAGTTCTTCTATATTTGCGGTGGCGTCTTATAAATCATATTTTTAAATACCCCAGAGGAAGTAATCTAAAGGGGTTAAATCTGGACTTCTTGCTGGCCACCTAAGTGGTCCCTATTTCCCATCCATTTATCAGGAAATTCGCCGTTAAGATATTCACTTATTATCGCAGCATTATGAGGAGGAGCTCCGTCCATTTGCCACCAGAAGTCCATCTTTCGTTTAGCGGAACATCATCCAAAAGGTCTGATATTTCGTTTGTTAGAAATGCGAGGTAGCGTTGAGACGTTAGGATACCTTCGTAAATAATTGGCCCAAGGAGCCTATCCTTCCAGATTCCAACCCAGACATTAAAGGACCGGTGGCCTTGTCCTCGCATTTGCCTGTTAATTCGTGGATTTTCAACGACCAGTAGTGCTCGTTATTACGATTAAACATTCCATTAGTGGAAAATTCATATTAAATTATTTGATTAAAATTATTTTACATTTTGGAAATTTGTTATTACGAGACATCAAAATGAAAATGAACAACATACAACTTACCACATTTATAGCGATCAATAAAGCAATACTAGTTACATGGATCTCGGCGTTCTTTATAATTTATTTGTTATAAATGTGCTTTATAATTGATTTTCCCAGTTATAATTTATAGTTTTGGCGTTCGGTGTTATGGTTGTTTGTAAAAAAAAACTGTTTAATTTGGGCGAGAAGGTAAATTTTTAAACAAAGGCTACTGAGTAATCTCATTTCTCGGGCGCCAATCCGAGAAGGAGGTAATGGAAGGGTTTGGATCCCTTTTTCTCGCGGTAATACGTAAATGAAAAGCGGTCCGGGCAGTCAGTTTGCCAAGCGTCTTTGAAGATCCCTAGTTGACTGTGCCGTGATAGTATTTATAACTGCGGACCAGGTTTACTAAAAAATGTAATCACGATTAAATTAGCTAGTGATGTATTTAACCTAAATCCAAAAACGGAAGATTTAATTATTATAATATTTATATCTGGTGTGAATGCGACGCCGGAAAATAAATCTGCACATATTTAGCTATCGTCTTGCTAAATCCATAGCGGTGTAAAGTTTTGAAATCATTGGTTTATTAAATAAGAAGGTTGTAAAGGTGTAAACAAATTCTATCCAATACAAATGTTCCTACATTTGACAACGGAAATCAAGCAAAAAATATATGCTCTACAAGTAATGATTTTTTAATCGTTACACAGCCTTCGTCCATCCAGATCTACGTGATAGGGCTTTAGGTCTTTGACGTGTGTGCGGTTTAGTTTATGTTTGCCGTTGACGTCCTTTAAATTAAAAACTACGGGGATTATAGCAAATAATGTTCATGGTTTTCAAAGTGCGGTTTGCCCTTTCTACTGTATTACTATGCGTGGTGTACAGCGGTACACCGATAGTGAATACCGGGTATCTGTCTAACAAGTGGTTCAAATCACGGCTATCATCAGAGGTCCATTATCGAAATTACCAACGTGGTTACTTATAGTTTATCGACGGTCTCGATTATGTATAGGGCGCGAAAGATTGCGCATCTGGATCAGATGAATTGGAACTAGTCTCTATTTAGTTGACCTAAAATCAAAATTATATAAACAGCGCAATTAAAAAACCTTGGAAAATATTTTCAAGTTTCTGAAATGGCCGGCATAATGCGACTGCAATCTTGAATCTAAAAACATGATGTTTTTATAGACATTCTTCTATAATTACCTAATAAAATTAACTGATCTTTGAAATCGAGGATAATCTGAACTTTTTGTTTGGCACTTTTGACGTATCTATAAAAATAAAGTGGTGGGGTATTCAAAGGTTTCCTTAAATCAGCTTGTTTAGACATCATTTAGCTACTTGTTCATGAAAAAAGTCATACCAATGCATTTAATTTTTTGCGAAAATTAACCGTTTCTGTCGGAATGGCGAACAAAGCTGCTAGCGACGACATGTGAAACTAACAAAACTTCAATTATTTTAACATTTGTAGCCCAAGAAAAGCTATTTTCAACGCGCCAAGTTTGTTAAAATCGGATTAGCCGTTTCGAAGATACTGGGGTGATTTAAGGAAACCTTTAATACCCCATCATTTTTTTTAAAATCGTCAAAAGTGACAAACAAAAAAGTTCAGATTATCCTCGACTTCAAAGATCAGTTATTTTTATTAGGTTAATATAACAGAATTCACAGAAACATCACTTTTTTAGATTCAAGATTGCAGTTACGTCCCCTAGCGGCCATTTCAGAAACATGAAAATATTTTCCAGGTTTTTGGCCGTTTTAGTAATAACTTTTTTTCCGCAAGCCTCTACGATGTATAGTTTCCCAGATACAGTACCTCGTATTCTTAGTTGGCCACCCTGTACAGTGCGTGTGAAACGATTACGGTGGTAGCTCTCCTTAAGAGCCTGATAACTAATCACTTTTAAAATGGTATTAAAAACAGTGAGATGAACTTTAAATTATCAGGGTAGTGGTCCTATAATGTCGAAAATATTTCCCAAGGCAGACGCTTCGGTGCAGCTACATCTTACCCACGGCTCTCTGCTAAGAAACTCTATATTTTCCTAAGTGAGATTCTCACATTGAACTAACAAATAGTACCTGATGTAATATTTCTTCTTCGGCATCTCTGTCTAGTCTGCTACCATATGCATTTCGAGGTTTCTGAAAACATCCAAATTCTCGCAAATTTTGGTCTAATTTTAAAAAATATCTCTGGTTTGGTTGCTGCCTCTCCG
This sequence comes from Vesta saturnalis, assembly GCA_036346205.1. NCBI lineage: Eukaryota > Metazoa > Arthropoda > Insecta > Coleoptera > Lampyridae > Vesta > Vesta saturnalis. The sequence goes on along the minus strand of JARFJB010002420.1, from coordinate 696,905 downwards.
GATATTCCTCTAAATATCTTTGTTCTGCTCTGATACTATTTCTGTTGCAGCTATAACATATCCTTATCATGTCTCGTTTTTGTGAATTTGAAATCATTCTAAAGAAACTTGCAAATTTTAAAGCACTAACACGAAGGATCTTGCAGTTACTACCCTTTTTACAATTAGAAAATGACATGACAAAAGCCAACTCCTGAGTTTTGTTTGATTCATGGGTATCGTAATAATGTAATATTTAGTATTTTAGTTCGCAGTCGATCAAACCATGAAGTGTTATATATTGCTAAAATCAGCATAACATTCTCCATCCAACGTCATAAAAATATGTCTTAACCCCGATAAGAAAAAATAAACCTGATGATGGTTAAGAATAAACAAAACGTCGCATAATATTTTTAATACCGTATTAGTATTGTGCGTAAAAAGTTGCCTTAATAATGTTTAATCGAATTTTGAAAATTCCTAATAAATAAGTAGCCAAACGCGAAAAACAAAAATCGAAATTTTTAGTTTTTTTAGCATAAAACCAAATCCATTCGAGTTAGCTCAAATTTCTTTTCAGATTATTACTCGGCATCGAATTTAGCAAAAGTGCGGAATTTAAACCTATATCCTATCTCTTATAATAAGCGAGATCCCCATGCTTGCCCTCGAATTTGGGACAGCCTGTACAGCAGGGTACACCGATAGTGAATACCGGGTTCTGATAACAAGTGGTTCAAATCACGGCTATCATATAGAGGTCTATTAGCGAAAAACACCACACGTGGTTACCAAATTTAATGTCGATTTCGTTGTACAGGGTGGCCAACTAAGAATGCGAGGTACTGTATCTGGGAAACTATCCATCGTAGAGGCTTGCGCAAAAAAAAAGTTATTACTAAAACGGCCAATACAAAAACCTGGAAAATATTTTCAAGTTTCTGAAATGGCCGCTAGGGGGCATAACTGCAATCTTGAATCTAAAAAAGTGATGTTTCTGTGAATTCTGCTGTATTAACCTAATAAAAAAATAACTGATCTTTGAAATCGATGATAATCTGAACTTTTTTTGTTTGGCACTTTTTGGCGTATCTATAAAAATAAAGTGGTGTGGGATATTCAAAGGTTTCCTTAAACCACCCTCCGTATCTTCGAAACGGCTAATCCGATTTTAACAAACTTGGGCGCGTTGAAAAGAGCTTTTCTTGGGCTACAAATGCTATAATAATTGAAGTTTTGTTAGTTTCACATGTCGTCGCTAGAGGGCTTTGTTCGACATTCCGACAGAAACGGTTAATTTTCGCAAAAAAATTAAATGCATTGGTATGACTTTTCCATGAACAAGTAACTAAATGATGCCTAAACAAGCTCGCGAAAACCGCATCTCGATATCTTGTTCCTAAGCTAACATATCGGCCAATTTTTTTAACTATATTTTTCTGGAATTGTTTCTATTATGTAAGTTGTGGCCCTAAAAAGGACCGATTTAAAGGAGGAAGGTTTTTAATGCCCCCGTAAATGCTCGAAATGCTGACCATCACTCTGTGCATAGCTGAGGCCTCTTATGGGTAGACAAAACTGCAGCTTCAATTTCGGTTCTGAATAGGTTACCTAGAAATTGCGATTTTAAATGTTTGTAAATTTATCCACCAGAATAAAATCACCCTTTATGAAATTACTAGAAATTACGATTTTAAATGTTTGTAAACTTATACACCAGATTAAACCACCCTTTTTGAAATTGCTATGGGCAAGTAAGCAATGCTAAAAGTTATACGAAAGGTCAACTTTTTGTTTGTTTAAATACATATTCACTATCGATATATACGAAAAATACAATTAATAGAAGCAGGCAATGGAAACAGATACCTAAACTAAAACATTCATAATCCTCAAATTGTCAATAGTTGTCAATACTTTCGCATTACTTTGAATAATGAAGCTGTTGATATGCTTGCGGTTTATTTTGAATGTCTTCAGAATGCCGCAGTAGCTAAAAGAGTTTACGCGGTTCGATATCCAAATCGGCGTCCTTGCGACGTAAGAGTTTTTCACCGATTAGTGGCGAGCTTACGAGCCAATGGTAGTTTTCGGCCTACGTTTCAACGGCAAAGAATTGGAAGAACACAAGAAAATAATAACCGTGTACTGAACTATATTGAAGGAAATCCTCATGTTAACACAAGAGCATTATCCACTGAGTTGGGCATATCACGGACAACGGTTCAAAATATTTTGAAGGACCATAGGTAAGTTCTAATAGCCATCAAAATATACAGGTATTCATTGGATGTTAGGCATGATACGCAAAAATAGAGAATTTTTATTTCAAATTCTTTGGACCGATGAAGCCACCTTCAGTAGTGACGGGAGAGTCAATCTGCACAATATGCATTATTGGTCTGCAGAAAATCCCCATTGGTTGCGCGAAGTTCCGCGCAAAGGACGTTGGAGCTTAAATGTATGGTGTGGCATACTGGGAGGCAGAATTATTGGGCCATATTTTTTCGAGCAACCCCTAAATGGCAATGTATTTCTGGACTTTTTGGCTTTTTGTTGTTGGAAGATGTTCCTCTAGAAACAAGGCAAAAATTGTTTTTGCAGTTGGATGGTTGCCCAGCACATTTTGGTATTAATGTGCGAGAGCATATTAATGCAGTATTCATCAGCGGTGGATTTGAAGGGGAAGTCTGTTTCCATGGCTTCCGCGATCGTCAGACTTAACTTGCCTCGATTTTTATTTATGGGGGTGCTTAAAGGACATCGTGTTTCGGACTCAACCTACTACTAGAGAAGACACGAAAAACCCGATTCGTAACGCAATACGTAACATACCTAGAGCCGAAATTGAAGCTGCAGTTTTGTCTAGTCATGAGAGGCTTCAGCAATGCATAGAGCGTGATGGTCAGCATTTCGAGCATTTACGGGGGCATTAAAAACCTTCCTCCTTTAAATCGGTCCTTTTTAGGGCCACTTACATAATAGAAACAATTCCAGAAAAATTTAGTTAAACAAAATAAAAATTTAAGGGATTTCCATATAAAGTTTTCTTTGGCCGATATTTTAGGTGAGGAACAAGATATCGAGATGCGGTTTTCGCGAGCTTGTTTAGGCATCATTTAGTTACTTGTTCATGGAAAAGTAATACCAATGCATTTAATTTTTTTGCGAAAATTAACCGTTTCTGTCGGAATGTCGAACAAAGCCCTCTAGCGACGACATTTGAAACCAACAAAACTTCAATTATTTTAATATTTGTAGCCCAATAAAAGCTCTTTTCAACGCGCCCAAGTTTGTTAAAATCGGATTAGCCGTTTCGAAGATACGGAGGGTGGTTTAAGGAAACCTTTGAATAGCCTCCACCACTTTATTTTTATAGATACGCCAAAAAATGTCAAACAAAAAAAGTTCAGAATATCCTCGACTTCAAAGATCAGTTATTTTTTTATTAGGTTAATATAGCAGAATTCACAGAAACATCACTTTTTTAGATTGAAGATTGCAGTTACGTCCCCTAGCGGCCATTTCAGAAACTTGAAAATATGTTCCAGGTTTTTGTATTGGCCGTTTTAGTAATAACTTTTTTTTGCGCAAGCCTCTACGATGGATAGTTTCCCATATACAGTACCTCGCATTCTTAGTTGGCCACCCTGTACAGTGCGTGAAACTATTACGGTGGTAGCTTTCCTTAAGATCCTGATAACTAATCAGTTTTTACAATTGTATTAAAAACAGCCAGATTAACTTTAAATTATCGGGGTAGTGGTCCTATAATGTCGAAAATATTTCCCAATGTAGACGCTTCGGGTACTGCTACATCTTACCCACGACTTTCTGCTAAGAAAATCCGTACTGTTTCCATAGCGGGCCTTTCTATGGAATGGGGCCAGGCAATAGATTGATAGTTCGAAATGCGGGCGAAGAGGTATCCTTCAAGATATGGCCTCATCTTCTAAATTTTAGAAACGATCATGAGGAATCCTTTTTTGGTGACCGAGAGTTATACTCCGCAGAACTCAAGGTGAGACTGGTATATACAAGTACATTCGCCTTCACGGTCTAAGTGAAGGCGACGCTAGGGGAGCTAAGTAGCACTGACCAAAGCTTTTCATATTTTATATATTCATTTGAGATTATCATTAATTTTTTTGAACTACTATGATATAATGAGGGCGATAACTGTAGTTATCGAAATGTTTAAATTAAAAACAAGAAATTACATGATTACGAACCCAAAAGATAAGTATTTTTAATTATTAATGATAATCCGAAAACTTTTTTTGGTTCTTTACTGTGCACCCATTTCCATAACTGAGATATACGTTTCATATATTGAAAGTAGAAACTGCACGAACGGAACTAGATATGTAGGTAAAATGGTCAAAATATCTGCACTATTCATGTTTGGCTTTTCGTAGTCTTTTCCGTGCCACACTCCTTCATTATACTCATTCTTTATCTTATTCCTTCTCGTTTTACCACATGCGCTTCTCAGGAATCTCATACCCACGGCATTTATTTTTCATTTCGTGCTCTTTTTGACATACCCTTGTCTCACTTCCATACAGTACTGACGGAGCAAACACACGATTGCTCATTTCGTAGCTTGACTCTTGTTTTCGTTTCTAATTATCGTCCACATACTTACAATCACTTTCCTTCCATCATCGACCCTTCGTCCAATCTCGCCATCCAATGTATCATCTGCAATAAACATTCTACCCAGATATACCAACTCGTTCACTTGTTCCACAATTTCATCTTTTAGACTTCCTGAGAGCGGTTTGCAGCTAATGCGCACTGTCACTTAATAAGACTGTGTAATCTGCATACACCAGAACTCGTACATTTACGTCACCAACCATTCCACCATTTTTATCGGTACATGCTCGCGTAACGCATTAATTTATCCATGTATACATTGAACAACCACGGTGACATCATACAGCCTTGTCGCACTCCTTGCTCAATATAAGTAAGTATTCACTCACACCTGCTCTCACCCTAACAGATGCCGAGCTACCGTTATATACTACTCTTATTCTGTTTACTATACCTTTACTTACGCCATATTCATTTAATATTTCCCACAGCTTCTCCCTATCCACTCTGTGACATGCGTTCTCCAGATCTACAAACGCACAGTACACCTTCATTCTTACACCTAAACACATTACGATCACATTTACGAATTATCATTGGCTAGTTTTGAATTTTGGTTAAATTTCGCCAGAGGCGTACTGATCTCTTTCCAAATAAATACTTAGTCACAGCTAATATTTTGTATCTGCCTTTTAATTAATCTTACTTATCTTATGGTGTTTCATGTCAACATATGACCCCTTACATCATATTAATATTTATACACATATCATCTTGTGTTAACCTATGTTTAATAAATTTACGCCATATTAATTTGGTCATTATTTCCACATTTTCAAAATCTTCTGTAATTTTCCTCAAAGTTTCATCTTTGCCGTTCGGCCCAACAACCAATCAAGTTGGCTTCAAAAATCAAACACGATTCCTTTTTAATCCATGAAATTTCACGTAATGTCTAGTTCGAGGGGTATTAATAGCTTTATTGAACCTTTTTTTCAAAATTTGGGATTTAACCCCCCAACCCGCTACCTATAAGTGCTACTGTTATACTATGAGGCCCAGAGCAATCTATAACGGCGCTGGTACACTTAAGCACAAGTTGATAATTCCAAACAACTTTTTTTGTAAGTAGGTTTAATATAGTAACCGCATTCCTTTGTTAATACCCTTTTAGATTTCGCACACCTGCAATAAAAAAAAACCGAGCATATTGGCTGATGCAAACATATTTATTTAACCTTAAAATTGTTTATTGCAAAGCCACCAAACACCTCGTAAATAGCCAATTATTAATAATTTTAAATTACGTCTATTCCTTCTCCAGGGCCTTTTTTTTCGTACTGTTTGAGTGCAACTCATCTCCACGCCGTGTTCGTCGCTCATCCTCCACTGAGGTCATTTACCACCCAGATAAACCTTCTGACATTCCATCACAACCTAATAAAAAAAAAGAAAGAAAATAAATTAGTGCTTCGTATTTATCATCTCACAAAAAAATATTCATCTATCATCCTTCAATTATTTTATTTTATTAATTTGTTACATCAAAGACCACACGCTAATTATTTAGTTTAAGCTATTAATTAATTTGATTTGTTCAATTCTAGCGTTAACTCGACTAACTCGAGATCTCTGCGTGAGTACCTATTTTAATTTTTTTAATGCATATATTATTTTTGTTATGGCAACCACTGTTTTAATTATTTAGTTACTGATAAACCCTAACATTAGACGAGTTGAGTTTTACTGTTACCTTTACTTTCTTTAAAATAAATACCTATTCTCTACCCATACGCTTCTTTTCTTTCACGGTTCTCCCCTGTCATTTGGAAATTCTTCTAACTTGGAGTTACGGCCTAATAATTACAATAATTTAGTGGTACTTCCTGGAATTGTTTTTTTTAAATCGCCGACTCATACGCAAACTCACTCTCACACCGTGAGACCTCCTGTGGGACCTCCTTTCACTTTTCTACCCTAACAAAACGAACAAAAGTTGTAATAACTGATAACTCATAAATAATTATGTACAAATATCCAATTTACGTATTGCATATAAAAAGAAACACTTCCCTCCCATTTTTCAATTAAAAAAAAAAGGAATGCGTTGTAAATACAAGGTGTCTCATTATATTCTGACCGTCTTTAAAAGCTTATATCTTCCAAACGGTTATAGATAATGAGATGCGGTTTTCACAGTTAGGTTTAAAATGACTGTAAGTTTTGTTGTACAAATTTATATAAATGGCCTACTGTTGTACGCTATAAAATGCGTGTTCAAGACAATAGATATTTTTAAATAGCACCCTGCATATTTGAAATATGCTAGAGCACATATTTTACTTTAACGTACTTAAAAGTTTAATTTGCACAGAAAGCGAAGCTAGAGAACTTAACTGATACTGCAATACATTAAGTCTTACATTCTAATAATCAAGGAGGCGTTAACATGACAAATCACAAAAATACGTATTGCTGTCATTGACAAGACGTCACATTGTATTTTATATTAAAGCAAACTAAAGTGTTTCATTTTTCTACCGCTTACGAAAAATCTCAAACAATATTTCTGTATGTCCAAACTCAGTCCTATGTTCCGACTAGACTAGACTAGAAGACGATTTAGAAAACAGTTCAACAAAAATCCTCCTGCTATAGATACCATAAAGACATGGTTAACCAAATTTAATAACACTGCTTCTATATCTAGAAAAAGGCAAACTGTAAATGCAAATTTAGAAGAATTTTTATCTGTTTATGAGGTGGTAAAAACCCGAGAATTTCAATGAGAAACATAGCATCAAATTTGGAAATGGACAAAACAAAAGTTTTCAGAATTCTAAAAGTTCTCAACTTAAAACCATACAAAATTCAAGTTCCACAGAAAATTAACCATCGGGACTTTGCTAAAATAGTGTTTATGTGTGAAAATTTAACAGATTTGTACAGAATAGATCCAAATGTTAGGATTATCATGTCTGATGAAGCTACATTTCGTAAGAATGGACGAGTTAATGAACATAACTGTAGGATTTTGGGATTAGAAAATCCAAGAGAATTTCATCAACATGAACGGGATTCTCCTAAACATACGTTTGGTGTGCGGAATTGCGTAAAAAATTGTATGGGCTCTTCTTATACAGTACGCGGAAATAATAATATCGACATGTTGGAAAACTTTTTCTATCCCCCGTTAGAACAAGATGGTGTTTTAAACCAGAATGTATACTTTCAATAAAACGGGGCTCTGTCCCATTATTCCAACATAGGAAGAGAATCTGTTAACCAACAGTTTGGAAACAATTGGATTGGTAGAATTGGACCAATAGAATGGGCTCCAAATTCTCCAGACCTGACTGTTCCAGATTTCTTTGTATGGGGATATGTGAAAGATAGAGTATACAACCCGATGCTTGCAACTATTGAGGAATTAAAAAATAACATACGGAAAGTAATGGAAATTTTTCCTCCCGAAATGTTGGCAGCAGCCTTTGCCAACTTAATGTTTCGATTCCACAAACGTATAGACTAAGACGGCAGACACATCGAACATTTGTTTTAGACCGCCCTACGAAATGTTCTTATGTATTCATTATTTATCACTTTTAGTTACTAGCTAATAAAGTGGTGTTTATGGCAATTACGACTTTATACATGAATCATTACAGTACTCTAGCTTTGCTTTTTGTGTACCGATTTTAAACTTTGAGGTACCGGTACAAAGCAAAAATATGTGGCTTTTAGGATATTTCTAAACATACATGGTGTCCTATTTACACAATAACATCAGTTGCCTTCTGAAAACACCCCACTTTTGTAGCGGGTAAACCGGAAGTAGGCAAGTTATGTATATTTGTCACAACAAAACTTACAGTAATTTTAAACCTAAGTGTGAAAATTATCTAGAACCGTTTGGAAAAAGTCAGAATATAATGGACATCCTGTTATTAAATGATCCCAGTCCATTTGAATCAATCTACACACACGCGCGCGCACACGCGCACGCACATGGACACGCACACGCACAGTCGCACACGCATACGCACACGCACACATTAAATTGCATTCATTAAGATAAAGCGTAGCGATCTTTCTAGCTGTTACTACAAGCAGTGCAGATACGCTACATAAATATACCTACTAAGCAAATTAAAACAAAGTTTGTTTTATTTACAAAGGTTTTAATTTGATTGCTCGTTTATGTAGAATACAAGATGACCATAAGAAAAGTTTTAGTGATTATATCTCGCAAAATTATTTATCGATGTAGGTATTGGGTAGCGGTGATACTATTTTGAAAGACTTATAATTGCAAAATTTATTTAACGATTGAATGTTCTTTGTTATAAATTCAAACAAGCTTAATGAGCTTCTATAAACAGACCTTAACGTACTTTTTAAAGGGAATTTTATGTTTAAAATTGAGTTTCTATTTTACCATTTTACCAATTTATCGTGTTTCCTACGATCATTCAGGATTTTTAAAATCTCGCCCTTTTAACTGAGTAATCGCGATTATAATGGCACCTGAGACATTACTTATCGGGTTTGAGTGTTATTTAAGAGTCTACGCGATACCTTGTGTGGATTTCTCGTATAACAGCTTTATACAAATCCTGTAGTACAAAATATTACAATTTTTGTCACATAAACCATATGTAAATACGGCGTCCATTTTTAATGAGTTAATGTACTGTATTTTACGAACTGAGATGACACCAGTTTTTTTAATTTCACAGCATGAACACGTTTTCAATATGATTTATACACATTTATATAGTTATACTCAGATCCATTACTTATCGATTTTAATGTATCCAAGCTTTTTTTTTTAAAATGCTTTCTGATACCAAGTGAAGAAGACATATTTACGATAAAAATCGATGTGCGACCTCTGTTTGATGACACCACTATTGATGCGGAAAGGGACGTTTAGGCATGCTCCTTGCAGCAGTTAGGCGCGCCTTTTAGACGCGAGTCATTAGGCGTGAGTCTAGGCGCGCAACTTTTAGCGCCGAAACATTACGGTACAATTAGGCGACATGTGGATACGTTTCAGAATGTTGGACATGCAATGGAAAAATATGAGCGAGTTTTCAATAGTTTATTTAGCTGAAATGTATGTATGTATGTATGTATGTATGTATGTATGTATGATAAAGGATTTTATATAAAACTAACATATAACCCACAAACTTATTAATTAACTATTATATGTAATTATGACCAGACTTTAATCTGCTATAACTTTGTTTATCTCTTAGTACACTGTCTATTAGTGTTTATCTATACACCTTTAACGATATCTAATGACAAATCGTCATTATACCTACAGAGTTTTCAATTATAGCTTTATTATTTAAAATACATAATTATTTTTGTTTTAAGATAAAGTTTGATATAATATTAAATTTTTTAACTACTTTAAGGTAATTAACTTTAACGTGATTATGACAACTTTAATTGCTATAGTTTTACTCTTTACAAAACTCTAAGTATCTATATGAGTTCTAATTGAACAGTTTACATTTTACAGTTTTATATATAAAGTTTATTGTTTACCTTATATACACCTTACGTTTTGACAGTGATTAAGTTTAATAATTGATCATTTTACATTGTTACCTTACATTTAATCTGTTTTAGAAACTTAAATGTTCTTAAAACTCGTTTCTATATACATTGAGTAATTTAATAATGTATGAACATATACCATCGGTTTAGAGAATTCATTTGTTAACACCTTATCGTTTTATAACCTTTAAATCCTTTGATTTCATAATCATTGTAAGGTTGTAATAAAAATGTAAATCCGTCCATTGCTTAAGAGCTTATCGTCTCTATACTAACTGATACCAGCTTGATTAATTACAAACATGAACACTTTCATATGATAATCAAGTTTTAGAATACATTTCATAAGTTAGAATCAGCCTATACTGTATCGCTAATGTTCCGGCTAAAGTTTCTGCGCTAAAAGAGCTCGCGCCTAATGATTCTGCGTCTAAAAGCGCGCACCGTTACGGTTGTCGCCTAAAGAGGCGCGCCTAAACGTGCTAGACCGCCATTGATGAGTTATACCCAAATCGGAATTTATTCTGTGCTGAATATCGTCTGTACGAACGCAGCCTTAAGAGAGTGTATCGGTATTAAGCAGCGTACTATTTTCCAAAAGGCAACAACCAAAGAATTCCCATAAGAAGCTATTCTTCTGTTATGGTACTACGCCCTGAAGTATCTCTGCCAGTCATTCGCCGTAAACACCCTGGAGTTTTCAAAAAGCTTTGTGCTTGCACATAATAAATTCTCGTCCCTATTTCGCTACTGCAAACAACCAATTTCAAGACAATGGAGGTGGAAAGGCTTGGGACATCCTCCGTAGCACCACATAAACTAAATCAGTGTTGAAAAAATTATATGCATAATAAGAGGCTCATTCGCAGATAGTCAATACGCATTTTTTCAAACAATCCTTTATTTCATATTTATATCTCTGTCCGTTTGCTTATTATCTGTTAATTGTCGAATGTGTAGCATTCAAGGAAGTCTGTATATCTAAGTCTTAAATTAGTGATGAGTTTTACTTCCTTATGTTATTTGTTGTGTGCTGCGTGGCGTTGTGGTGATTCTTCTTTCTCCTGAAATATTGGTGTATGTATAGCATAATGTGCTCCCACTGTGGTCCTGTAGGACAATACAGCTGACGTAATAGTGTATCAAAGAAACACTTCCTTGTATGGTTATCTTATGGGCTTACCTTCAACTAAATCGTTGGGGTACCTGAGTAGTAGAGCTGTGTAGTGGTTAAATTGATATCCGAAAATAAAGCGATCTTAAAACAGAAATCACTAAACTCGCAGATTATTCCGATTTTTGTATATGAGTATGGTTTAGATTGTCAGCTGTTCTCATGTTTCCGACTATTTTCCCCTATTGAATGTAAATATTTAATGTGCCACACTCAATTCTGTGTATCCTCATTAAGCAGCTTAAATTTAGATGTTTGTGTATGTACGACCCACTGGTGGGTAACACCTGTTTATGGCAATTCCAAAAATCTGTCTAAGCCCTCAAATGTAGAAACCAGATTCAAGATGGACGAAGAACCGTTTTTTCAAGATGGTTCTAGCTAACAAAATTCATACCTTCAGTAGCTGCGCTTAGAAAAGGATGATTTAATCTTGAACAAATCCTCAGAACAAGCTAGTGAGAGTGAGACTACAAGATAAAGCTACATTTACCAACTAACTCACCAACTCCGGAAAAATAAAACAGTGAATTAGCCTAGGTAACGAGAGAGAAAAATAGGGTGTTTGTAGACTAGTTTTGGGTGTTTTCATGTTTAAGTGTTTGTATGTCGTGTAACAGTATGTTTGTAGGCTTACATGCTTTGTGTTTGAGCTTTGCATGTTTCAGCTATTTTGGCAACTTGTAAATGTATTTGTTAGTAATTGATAAACTATACCGCAAGATTGTGTTACGAACTGTGTGTTAGTAATACCCAACGACTAAGTACAGCAAAAATGTAACACCCTTCGACTAAATACAGAAACTGTCTTATGGTTATAAACATTGTTATTTTAAAGTAATACCTGGCGGTTAAACACGGTACTTGTCTTATGATTACAGAACAACGATTGTTGTTTGCAATTAAAATAAGAAATTACCAACACTTGACGGATTTTTCTCTGTTGGGGTGAGATTGGTTTCTTTAGGTTATTGAAACTAGCTTCTGCCAAAGAGATGCAGGTCTAGAATTCGCCAAAGAGGTCTTATTTCAATATGCTGGAAATAGATTTTGCAAAAAGGGCGTTAAACACAAAACAAGCTGACCAAGGTATTTATTTCGGTTACAAGGATCTTAAGGTAAAAAATGTTCGAAAACAGTATGGCGGAAACAAGGTGGCGAAACACGAACAGCCAAAAAGGCACACGGAAACCGAGCACAAGAGGGGGATCTATGATTACAATGTTTTACATAATAATATAGTTCATTTTTATTTTAACTAATAAGTAATCTATCGAGAAATGTTTACGTTTACCAAACAAATGCATAAATAGCTTTATTTTGAGGCGTTTGTTATGTTTTGATGCTTATGGGGAATTGGCCCATTTTAAAAGGTCCAGGTCCGTGATCCTGAAGTGATCATCAAACATTAAGAATAAGTCAATGACGACCCCTCGTTGTCGGGAATTAGTTCTATTTCTAAACTTTTAGAAATCGACCAACTTCGGGTTCCAGATCAATAAACATTGGGGCTAAGTCAACGATCCACCTCCCGTTTCCAGAAACGGGTTCTATTTTTAGATTTCTAGTAATCGACCAATATCCGGTCTCTCGTCAATGGATTTTGGCCTAAGTCAATGACCTTGAAGAAGTCAATGAACTTGATCTGGCTATATAAACTTTGGCAGGGCTTGCTTCTTGGCTGAGCCAATTACTTTGAATAGGTTACTAAACTTGGCAACATTGCATGGCCTTGAATTTTAAATTTCCTGCGCTTGAGTTTTCCACCAAAAAGCTTGGTCTTAACCTTAAAATTTCCTGCGCTTGAGTTTTCCACCAAAAAGCTTGGTCTTAACCTTAAAATATCTCTCCTTTAACCCTATTTATCTGTCTCTTTCTTACACCCGTAAATCCCTATGCCAACCAGGTATTGGGTATGAAAAAATAAGCATCAAATGCTACTTTCTTTTAAAAATGATTAATAGTGTTAGTATATCTGTTTTTAATGGGTAATCACCACTACAAATAGTGATATTAAAATATAATAAAAAATTTAGTAATGAACTGTCTTCATGATATATCTACATTCATGTAATTTTTTTAAGCCAACGAAAAGTTTTATTTCTGGTCACATGAATACGTTAGAACCAATCCTGTCATTATTATACTGACCACGCATTCCTAGTTCTTGTTAGCAGAACGTTAGTAGCGGTTTTTGTTTGTATTGATAAACGTATTTAATACAGCTTTATTTTTCAGTTCTAATTAAATATATAAGTCAATAAATAATCTAGTCAAATATAACTCGGTAGAATAAATTAAAAAATATATTTATAGATTATTTTTTCAACTTATTACCATTTGGCAATAGCCACTCCATCTTTACGGGCTCTCATCTGTATTGTCTGGAAACAAGTTTTCGAGAATCTTTCTAGTAATTTTCAATATTCTCATTATTTTAATTCATTTAAAATTATCTGTTATAGCGATGTGTACTACATAGTACATATGGTTCTAATGCTGCAATTTGTACTAAAATCACTTCAGCTGAGCGTGCAGAATATATGGTGGACGACAGCATATTATAATGTGATAGAAGTTAGAATTTGTCAATATTGTGAGTAATGTAAGCTGACCTACAATTTAGTGTCATCATCCAGTTATTAAAATTGCAAACATGGGAAACACTGGTAACGGGAGCAACTTTTTGTGAAGGTCTATGGTACCTTTGCAATACCGCAGAACGATTGTGACCGAGAGGCTTTAACCCAGAACGGTATAAAGAACATAATGCAGCAGCCAGCAAAATAATTAGATTATATTTGCACTAGACTAGTATATACGTTGGAAAAATAAATGTTCGTGATACAGCATTTATCCTAAATGAATAATAAATACAAATAAAATAGCATTTATATTAAAATTCTTTATACATACTTCTAACTGACTTTGAGACACCAAACAAGATCCGCGCTACAACAGTCAATGTAGGTAAATTGACAGAGCAAATAAGTAAGCAACGGTTAACAGTTACTATACAGAAGTTATACAGGTATATAAATTGGATAATAAACAAGTTAGTAAATTTTATAGATAAAATTGGTTCATTTAACCAACTCTCAATATTATAGATAAGAGTACAACTGATACGAAATAATTCAATTGAAATCACTATGTTGAATGTACTAGCGACACAACTTCCAGTTGCACAAACAGGCAATTGATTGGTGTATATAATTAGATATCGTAAATTGATTGCTTCGAAAACCAGGTGAAATCATGGTAATTGTAAACTAACCTGTTTCAACGACTGCAATGGGAGATATGAAAGTCAAAGGTATACAGTAGGTGATTCTGAATGTAGACAAGGGTGACTATGTAACTTCAGTTTTTACAATTTAGTTAGGGAATACATAATAAGAATGATATACAAAAGTTAATGGCTTAACATAGGAGGTTTATTTAGGGTAAATTATTATTTATATTGCACAGAATTGTGAATGTGGAACTAAAATAGCAAAATTCAAGTTGCGCACGTCACATAACATGCAAGGTTTGAATTAACTGCTGTACACAAGTTTAAAAACTAGAGTTCATGGAGTAAATATTGTTGACACCAACTATAGCTGACAATATTCTAAACAAAAAAGTAAATTGGTGTATTTTGCTACTTTACATTTAAAACAATAATTTTGTAACAAATTAGAAAGTCGCCACCTCAGTGGTAACAATTATAGAACGAGCAGTTTCTAACTTACATCATAAGTCATTTCTTTTTTTTTATGATTGTGGACCTGAACAGGCTAAATTAGGCCTATCGTGCTCAAGCACTCAGGAACACTTGGGAGGATGGATAGAGGGATAATGAATTGCCAATAGATGCCTATGAACAGCTACCTTAAATTTTCTCATATTATAAGTGAGAGAAAAACAGGAACTAGGGAGATCATTCCAGAGTTTAGAAGCCGTGTAGAAAAATGTGGATTGCGCCCGTTTGGTACGACAAGTGGAGATTTGTACTGCATACTGATGATGTGAATGAGCGAACCAGTGTTTCTCGCAAAGATAGCCCAGATGGTATCAAAGAATATAATTCAGAGCACAATAGCCGTTGTAATAACGATAATACAAAGAAAGAACTGAAACCATCCTTCTATGCTCAAGGGACTGTATGTGAGAAGTTAAGGACGGGTCATTTATAAGCCTAATCGCTCTCTTTTGAATACGATCAACGATATCGAGAGCGTATTGGGGAGCACCAACCCAGAGGTGAGGTGAGAAACACATTTCTACAGTGTTTCTTGTCTGAACACGGAACCATTATGCAATGTCTCTCCTTCTGTAATAGTATTAGGCGCAAAGGTTAAAAAGGTAGTCATTGGGGATACCCACCGTCACCTAATGAACCGCTAGAAATATTTATTCAGTCATAATAATTACCAATCATTACCCAAGAGTACACTATATTGGAACTAATCAGCATCGACCTGTGCTCTGATCGTACGGATCTGACAATCTCACAATGACTTTTTTTATAGAACCAAAATCACATATAACGTGGACGAAGTATATTTCGTCTTCACTACCTGACCGTTAACCACATGTAATAAAAAATGAACTAAGTGTATGTTTACTTGAATATTACATTATAAGAATAAATACACCATGGTAATTTAGAAAATTTGATCGTCTATAAAAGCCATTATACACCTCTAAATTCTCTTGGTGTGTAGTCATTTAAATATAATGTTGACCAACTTTAACAAGTACACCTTTTACTTTTTTGTAATTATACACAAAACTGTAACTTTAACTTTAGTAAATAGCCATCAATGGCACCTTTATGGCCACAGGTACAGTGAAATCGTGAAGTGATAAAAAAGTGGTTTACACAGAGATCGATTTTCAGGTTTATCATGAAGTCTCCACTTACACATAATTATGAAATTCTTATTGACTCTGAATCTATTCCAAGACTCGTAATCTGCAGATTTTAAGAAATTATTCCACAAAATTGACCTGTGCCTACAGATTCTACGAGAAAACTTGTTTGCTTAGTTCAGATTAAAAATTATAGCTTAGTCCTTAGTCTGGTCTATTTATTAACGATGCAAACGAGTGTTAGACTTAAGTGACGGTACCAAAGAACTCTTGAGCACCTAACGATAACCATAATCGAAAATAGAGCAATACTCTTCAAGAGGAGGCCGATGCCCAAATATGTAAAGTAGTTAACTAAAAACAGACGTGACGCTTATATCTCTATTTTGTTTTTACCTTTCAACCTACATATGGTGTGAGTCAGTGAAAAGTTTCACATTCGATTATTATCTGTCATATGATTGATTTTACCGAAAAAAGCCGGCACAGGTCGAATTTTGTTGTAAGAGGGATGCATTAACACGTAAGAGTCATTCTCTTCGTACATTTATCAAGATCTCTGGAGTTATTAAGTGACATTCCTTCACTATTCTTTCCTGTAACTCCTGTAAAGGATTGGAAAATGTCGAGTAAACCTTAAACCATAAAAGAAATCCAGCGGTGTCAAGTCTGGAGATCTCACTGGCCACTCGATGGGACCTTAACTTAACCTTCACGCTATACCCTTGCGGAGTAGGCAAAACAATCCCTGCCTCTTATTTATTTTTCATTCACAATATTTCTCCATGCTATCCCATCACCGCATATCTACCTAGCTTCCGCAAGATTCATGCATAGTTTCTGACATACGCTTTTATTTTTAAAGCTCCTTATCATACATTCTACTATAATACAGCCAAGCTTTACGCAGGCTACCAGACCCAGCCTTTCCTCTAACCTCACCCACATATATTTGCTTCGTTAATCTTGATTTGTTCATTCTCTCAATGTGACCAAACCAACGTAATGTACTACTTTTATATCTATCCATCATCGTCTTTTCCTCGCCACACTCCGTCATTATGCATTCATTCTTTAGCTTTCCCTTCTCGTTTTACCACATGCGCTTCTCAGTAATCTCATACCCTTGTACCATCTGCAGTAAACATTCTACCCAGATCACACCATATTCGTCTTCGAGTAACATACTCTCTCCCTTTCCACCTTCCCAGATTGAACACCACAATCTTAGGTTTGTTCACGTTTACTTTTAAGTCCATGCTCTCACAGACTGTATCAAACTTCCTCAAAGCGGTTTGTAGCTCATACGCACTGTCACTTAATCAGACTGTGTCATTTGCATACACCAGAAGTCGTACATTTACGTCTCCAACCATTACACCATTTGCATCGGTACATGCTTGTATAACACATTTATCCATTAGTGGAGTTGATCGGCCTGTTTCTACAGTTTATGCTTTTTGAGAGCGACGTTTTGGAAGCGGACTCTGCTTCCGTCATCAGGCTTAGTCTTGAGAAGGACTGTTTTCGCATTTGAGTCGAATTCATATGTTATATATAATTTTTTCCCAAGCACTTGACTACTCTTAGATTCGAATCTGGTACCTTTCACTTACTAGTCTGACACCTTTGCAACTGAGCCACGGGTAATCCAATATATATATTTTAGAACTTATATATATATATATATATAATATATATATATATATATAAACTTTTTTATTCGTGGTTGCGCAGAAGTTCATTGCGCATGTTGCCAGTAACTTCTTGCGCAGGTGTATTGCGCTTAAGTTCTTCGCGCATTATTGGAATCCATATGGGTTTCATTTCTACACTATTATTGGATTTTCTGCTAGTGCTATGTATGTGGCTTCTTTGAGTTTTCGACGAGTTGTGTTCTCGTCCTTTGCCACTACTGCGTATGTTATCCCATCTGGATGTGGTGGTCTTCGTTCCAGACATTTTGGCGATTCTTGATCTTTCTATTTCGCCCTTGCGGACGTTGTTCTTGTATTCCTGTGTTCTCACTTTGAGTGGTCTACTGCTCTCTCTCGAGAGTAAGTGAAAGGTACCAGGTTCGAATCTAAGAGTGCTTGGGAAGAAATTATATATACCATATGAATTCGACTCAAGTGCGAAAACAGTCCTTCTCAGGATTAAAGGAAGCAGATCCGCTTCGAAACGTCGCTGCAAAAGCATAAACTGTGGAAATAGGCCGATCAACTCTACTAATAGGAAACCACAGTTACAAAACACTTATAATACAGAAACATGTATCCATGTATATATTGAACAACCACGGTGACATCACACAGCCTTGTCGCACTCCTTGCTCAATGTTAAATTATTCACTGACACCTCCTCTCACCCGAACACATGCCCGACTACCCTTATTCCATTTATTAGACCTTTATTTACGTCGTATTCATTTAATATTTCCCACAGCTTCTCCCTATTCACTCTGTCATAGGCTCTCCCCAGATCTACAAACGCATAATTCAGCTTCCTTTTTACCCTTAAACACTTTCGATCACCTGCTGGAGAGCAACCATCTGATCAACAATTCCTCTCCCTGGATAACCACCATGCACTCCCAAATCGTTATTTTTGTAGTTTCTCGTACTCTATCAATCAGTATTCTTCCACATACTTTACCAGGCACGATGAGCAAACTATTCCTCTGTAGTTCTTACACATCACTTTCGTTCCCTTACCCTTATACAGTGGTACAACTGATCGCTGCTCTTCCAATCCCTCGGCACTTTTCCACACAATCTTCGTATAAGTTTTGCACCTCCATACTTTAGCATTTCACCAGTGATTTCATCTACGCCTACTCTGGCCGTTTTTAACCTTCCTACAGTTTCTACTCATTTATCCAATATCCTCTCAGTTTATTCATCATTCCTTCTACATTCTCCTTAGTCCTTACAGTCTTACTTTTCACTACTGTACAGTTTAGAAATATTCTTCCAGCATTTCCTCAGCTTCACAATCGTCCCATTGACTATTTCGTTCTCGTTTATCACTTCCTGCAGCGCTTCTGTTTTGTTCCGCGTTTTGTATCTTTGACCCATTTCCAGAAGAGTTTTTGTTTCCCTCAAAATCATTCTGCATTTGTCTCTCTTCCACAGTCATCACTTCCTCTTACTTATTCTCATCGCCTCCTTCGCTTATTTGTTTCTTAATCTTACACCTCATACAATCGCTTTTTCTCAGTCTCATTTTTTGCAGCAATCATTGCCATGTACGCATCTCTTTTCTTACATACTGCTTTTTTTACCAACTCATTCCACCAACCACATTTTTTCTGCCTACCTACAGTGCACAATTGACGCAGTTTTTCAAGCTTATCCATGCACTTTCAACGTCGGTGTCTTTTATTTGTTCGTTCCACACTGTTTCATTCACATTCATCTCTTTACTCACAGCATCTGCGTATTTTATTCTCGCACCATTATTTACTGGTTTGGCTACCCTAATTCTGGACGTTCGAACTACGTTTGCTTTCCTTCTCCAGACCCACTTTTGTCCTAAACACACTCTAGATATAATCAAAAAGTTGTCCGATCCACACTCCGATCCGCGCATTACCTTTGTGTCTTTCACGAGGTTTCTAAGCCGTTCATCATACACTATCAAGTCTATCATAATTTTAGATTTACATTTTAGCCATGTATACAAATGCACATTTTTATGTTTAAACCACGTATTAGATACAAACAGGCTTCTCTCCACACAGATGTTCACCAGGCATTCACCATTCTCATTGACTTTTTGGTCTCCCGAACTTTCCTAGAACGCGTTCGGTATGTTCTCTCTGTATATCCACCCATCCGTTCATATCCCCTACTATCATGACTCTTTGGTTTGACTTACATACGTTCAACACGTTCTCTACTTCATTCCATACGTTCTCACGCTGTCAAGAAAGATATAAATAATAGATCGTATACTTACTGTATGAATATCTAAATGTACATATATACATATAAATTTTTCACTTACATATCGTTTAAGCACATCACGTTTCAACCAGATTGCTCCCTACGCGATTCCTGGTTGCGCGACACTCTCCGGACTTGCTGTTATTTATTTGCGACCAAATGCTTCAATTATTTTTTATTTAGCTTTCCGAGTTATAGTTATTTCTTTGTTATTCAATTTAATATTTATTTATCAAATCTGTTTTATTAATGTCGCGAACCGTGACATCTTACGTTTCCATCCTCTAAGTTTCTTTTATTCAATTTCAGGGTAACAATAAATAAATCTTTAAAGAGGCATTTTACGCGTTACAAACTTCTACTGTTTAGATTATTATTATTTTTTAGTAATATTCAACCGTTAAAAATTTGTTTAGTAACTTGCTACTTGTATTTTGAATTAGATAACGCGACTTGCTGTTATTTATTCTCGAAAAGAAATTTATGTAATTACTTTCATTTATAATTATGACTACAAATTAGAGCCAGTTATTTGTTTATTTATCTATTTATTAGCTTTTTTTATACTTTGTATTACGGATTCGATCTAGTTATTTATTTTTATCATTTAAGCTAATAAAACAGTCCTATGACAATGCTTACGTTTACATTTGTTATAGAACGGGGTTCTTTGCACGGTTGAATTACATCTGGTATTTTTCCTAAGGTTACAGATATGTATTTATGAGTGTTTTATTCTACGCGCGTGGGTGGGTGTGTGAATAGGTGGGTACGTGCGTGCGTGCGTGCGGGTGTGTCTGTGTGGATGTATGTTAGTACCCACGATAACTCCAGAACGAATACACCTACGTTCTTAAAATTTCGTATTTAAGGTTGTGTTCAATTCGCTTGGAGCTGATTAGATTTTTGGAGAAATCGAACGGCGGAGATGGAGGGTTTATTAGGGGAAGTTTTTAATTTTTAGCTTCCAACCTACATATACATGTGTAGGTGTAGAAGGTTATGCAATCGACACAACGTAAAAACATACGTACTTAAAATTTTGTATTTTAGCTTATTTTCATTTTACCTAGATATAGACTTTAAACATATCGGTTAATTATATCCTATTCAAATTTTTGATACGACGCGTAATTTCGCGGCAAAAAAATCCTAAGGTAGAATTTGAGTGTCAGTTTTTCAACATCTGAATAACGATTAATTTTATAAGAAGAAGTGTAGACATATTTTTTAAATAAAATTTAATTTTACATAACTTTTCTTTAAAAATTTTTTTAGTAAAACGCAAGTTATGTCTGAAAATTAATTAAATATGAATGAAAATGGTTAAACTGTATTACTGATATCTTATAGAAGCGGGCGGTTTTTGAATTTTTTTTAAGTTAATATGTATTTATGTCTATTAATCTCTATCTTGACATGATGTTTTAAATGTCATTCTGATATAGATTATTGTTTTT
Organism: Vesta saturnalis; assembly: GCA_036346205.1. Lineage (NCBI taxonomy): Eukaryota > Metazoa > Arthropoda > Insecta > Coleoptera > Lampyridae > Vesta > Vesta saturnalis. Next base: position 675,306 of record JARFJB010002420.1, on the reverse strand, counting down.
ATCTTTACAGTGTTGCCTGTTGTCGTAATGAACTTATTATAAACCAGGTTGCATAATTATCCTAACAAAATGTTACTAAAATTATTTTATTTCTTTTCATTTCCATATTGTAGGTCGGAAGGTCGTGTGGTGTTCCACACCAGATAGTTTTTTACATATTTCTATATATTTACTATAACTTCAAACACAATGAGGGTATTTATGATTTTCGTGTCATAATATACGTGTCTCTCAAAAACGGTTTATCTTATTTGCCTACCTCCTTCTGTAACATATTATGGTGAAGGCAAAACAAAATGAACCATTATTCCTGTAAGCGGCGTTTAAAAATTGGACAATGATACTAATTGAAAGGATTCTTGTTTTCGAAACTTCAATTACGATTAAGTAAATTTCTTGCAATTTTTGAATTTTTCGATCGTACTGCACATACAGAAAGGTTTTACTTAATGAAATCTTATGTACGTTTTGAATGGATTAATTATTTCACTTGTCTATGATTCAGAATTATTTAGTTTCATTTCAGTCAGTAATATTTAGACTTATAAGTTAGAAATGTTTAAATAATATGCTGTCATTTTTCCGTACTTAGCAATATCATTCTTTATGATCTAACAATATAATAATGAACATTAACGTAACAAAAATTGTAACTCTTTGTATCGAGATATAAGCAATTTTGATCAAACAAAATGTTCTGTACGTATACTACTTTATAATAAAATTTAATTTGTCTCTTGTAACGTCATATTTATTTCGCAATTATAACATCGGTGCTTGTGTAATGTTCGAATACAAACAATGGTGTGAAATAATTCCAGAGCAGCTCTACTTTGTGTAGTGGCTGCGAATGTTCTGGTTGGACCATTCGTAACAATTTACTCCAGCTGGCACATGATATTACAGGACATCACATATTTATGGGCGGGTTGGGGCTATACTAACTCCTCTATATCTCAGAGTCCTGGTCAAGTAAGTAATTACAACGGTGGACACCCGCCAGCCTGTGTTGCTAATGCTATGTTCGTAACCTATTAGATTGTTTGGAATGTGCCACATAGGATTAAGCATTTTTATTATTCCGTTCCTTTATGTCTTTCTTTAAACAAAATAAGTAATGCGTTGTCCCCTCTTTTGTTAAAAACTAACCATAAGAAATAAATGGAAATAGAGAATGTTATAAGTACTTAATGAGTGTCACGTGTAAACATACAAGCAAATATCAAGACACGAGGTAAGTAGAATTACAAATTCCTTCATTAATATCATCAAAGAGTATATGAAACCAAAACGTAATTTACAATTCAGAGAGTAATGAAACTTGACAATGCTAAACTCTGTAAGTCACTTGCAATAATTCTGTTTGTAAGACTGCGGTAGCAAACACAGAACAACCACAGCTGTCCAGCTCTCATCCTAGCACCCACTTCAAAGATTGGTACGTAACACAGAGCTACATAGATTACAACAACGTACCTCTGCAAGTAACCTCAACAAATTTGCTATCAAAGAGATACTAACAGCATTTCGGCAAAGCACAAAAATGATATACATGTACGTTATACAACAAAGGTCCACCCACATCTTAATCAGTTTTACTTAATATTCGCTAAATAAATCATTTATAAACTAATCATAAAAGATAAGTGAAAAGTACTAGGTAGATTTAGTAGTAAGAGGAAAGTTTTTCGATGTAAAATGAGGGTATAATAAGTTGGAGCACGTCACCCGCCAAGAACATAAAAGTAATAATTTTTGCCTAAGGATAGTCTTCAGATTTTATACTCAGGTCGCTGACATGTTTTGAGAAGTGCCAATAAACCTAAGACGTAGCTGTCATTATGACGTCACTTTACACCTACGCGTAGCGATTTTATATTGGTTATTTGAATGCTGTAAAATAACCCCCCAATAAAAGCTTCCCTATGGAATTTCTTACAAAATAGAGCCCACGTAAATATAATTTATACATTTTTGTTTACTTTCCAATACTATAATTCTAAAAAAAACAAAAGTTGTATTTATGAATAGATTAAAACTCTTATAAATGTACAGATGTGATCACACGGAAATACTAAAACATTTGTGTCACTGACGCTTATTCTTTTGTATGTCGCGAAATAACTAAAATTTGATTCAAATAAAGTTTAGTATGACTCATCGGTGTAAAACTATAACAAATATTATATATATATATATATATATATATATATATATATATATATATATATATATATATATACTAAATATATATATTATATATATATATATATATATATATATATAATATATACTAAATATATATATATTATATATATATATATATATATATATATATATATATATTATATATATATATATATAATATATATATATTTAAATAAACATTTTTTCTTTAACTTGTGTAAATAAACGTACAAATAGATTCAACGTTTCAGGAACGTCCTTTGTTCCTTTGTCAAGAATTTATTTTGACAATTACAGAAATTGAAATAAGGTAACTATTTTGAACAAGTACAGAATATGAAACAAGGTAACTAATTTAAATTTAATCTGGACGGGTGTGTTTGACCTCGGGTAGTGGGTCTAGTACATGATGTAGAAGGTGACGTGGGGACGTCAGGAATAGTTGCAGCATAAGTGTTTGAAATTTCTGCTCCTTGAATTTGCTTGTAGGACAATTCTACAAGCAAATTCAAGGAGCACCTATGGGCTCGCCACTCTCTCCAGCTTTTGCGAATGTATATATGGAACATTTTGAAACCACTGCTTTAAATTCTGCAGATTTAAAACCTAAATGTTGGTT